>JAABLK010000003.1:20634-51018 GCA_012295415.1 Phytophthora chlamydospora
CGAAGAGATGGAGATACGACAATCAAAATTTCCCGCTCGTTGAACTCGCATTTGACAAGATTTCAGACCTAGGGAAGCGCAACCAGTGAGCTTATACATGTATCAAAGTTTGATGATCAAAAGTATTCACCGCCAGATGATACCATCGGTGCAGACCTACGCGTGGAATGGGCTGCAGTCACGAAGAGCAGTTCCCGAAGTTCGCAGCGGAATCCTTTGCCTTTGAGCCCTCCGCGAAATGAATTTTGTACTATTTATTGACTTCCAATTAGCAATTACTTACGTTACTATAAACCAAGGTAAAATTAGTAACTGATATCATACAGTGGAGGTCATTAACTAGCAAATGTCTCATCCAGTCGTCATTCGATATTACTGATTAGAATAGAGCATTTTGCTGCTCCCCGATCCAGTCGCAGCAAAAAGTCAACCCGGAGATCACGTACGTGGCGATCGATCTCTCCGAACCCCGTCGCCGCCATGAAGAAGACACGCATGTCCATCGATGACATCCACGCGATGGTGGGCAGCATCCGCGCCAACGTGGTCAACATGCGCGTGACCAACATCTACGACGTGCAGGCGCCGGGCGAGAGCGGCGCGGCCAAGACATACGTGCTCAAGCTGCACCAGCCGCCGTTCCCCAAGGTCTTCCTGCTGCTCGAGTCGGGCGTGCGCTTCCACACCAGCAAGTACGCGCGCGACGCCAAGGCCGGCAGTGCGCTGCCCAGTCAGTTCACAATGAAGCTGCGCAAGCACCTGCGCGGCAAGCGGCTCTCGGGGCTGCAGCAACTGGAGGGCGACCGCGTTGTGGACCTGACGTTCGGCCAGGACGCGCTGCAGTGCCACCTCATCCTGGAGCTCTACGCCTCGGGCAACATCGTGCTCACTGATGGCGACTACCGCATCCTGGCGCTACTGCGCACGCACCGCTTCGACGAGAACGTCAAGATGGCGGTCAAGCAGGTCTACCCCGTGCAGCTGCTGGGCGACCAGGAGAAGCAGCGCGGCATCCAGACCACGCAGCAGCTCGTGGCCTTCGTGGACAGGTGGTTCGAGGAGCAGGAGGCCAAGGCCGCTGTGGCGCTGCCCGGGAAAACGCAGAAGAAGAAGAAGACGCAGAGCATCAAGCAGCTGCTGCTTGTCAAGGACTCGACGTTCGGCGGCCTGGGCCCCGTCATCATTGAGCACTGCCTCGTGCGCGCGGAGGTATCACCCACACTGAAGATTAAGAACGCAGCGGAGTTCAAGGCGCTGGGAGAAGACAAGCTGGCGCAGCTGCTGGCGGAAATCCACGAAGGCTGGAAACTGCTCGAGAGACTCCAGGAAGAACAAACCTCTGTTAACGGCCCCGTGCCTGTCCAGAATGACGATACTGCAGAAGTTGCAGACGCCGAGGACGACGAGACTGCTGCGGTTGTTGCGAAGGGCCCGTCGGCTGCAGCACAAAAGTGCGGATTCATCATCCTGAAGGATTCCGCAGACGAGAACGCGCCCCAGCAGTTTGAAGAGTTCACCCCGTTCTTGTATGCCCAGCACCTGCAAAGCCACAAGAAGGTCAAGAGCTTCGATACGTTTGACGAGGCCGTGGACGAATACTTTTCGCGCTTCGAATCGGAGACTGCTGAGGTGGCGAAGCAAAGCGCCCAACTCGCGGCGGAGAACAAGCTGGCGAAGCTGAAGAAAAACCAGCAGCAGCAGCTCGCGCAGCTGCGTGAAGTGCAGGACCAAAGTTTCCAGCACGCGCAGCTCATCGAAGCCAACCAGCAGGATGTCGAGAACGTCCTGCTCGTTATTCGTAGCGCCTTGGCGAGTGGAATGGATTGGCGTGGGCTGGAAGAGCTGGTGCGTTACGAGCAGAAGAATGGCAACCCTGTGGCCAGCCTCATTCACCAGCTAGATCTGGAGCACAACCGCGTGGCAGTTCTCCTCTGCGATGACGATGACGACGATGAAGCTGAGGATGGCGGCGATGGCACCGGCGAGGAAGATCAACAGGCCCACGTTATCTGGATCGACTTGTCGCTGTCGGCGCTCGCCAATGCTCGTGAAATTTACACCAAGAAGAAAAAAGCTGGTGAAAAGGTGAAGAAGGCCACGGAGGCAACGGACAAGGCCATTGCGCTCGCTGAGAAGAACACCAAGAAGACGCTGGAAAAGCAGCAAACCAAGCGCAACGTTATTTACCAGCGACGCAAGACTCTCTGGTTCGAGAAGTTCCATTGGTTCCTTACCAATGAGAAGTACCTTGTGGTGGCAGGTAAAGACGCCCACCAGAACGAACTGCTGGTCAAGCGCTACCTGCGCAAGGGCGACGCGTATGTCCACGCCGACCTGCACGGTGCTGCTACGTGTATTGTGCGAAACCACGCGACTGTGAAGGACAAAGCGACCAAGGAACTCCCGCCTATCCCAGTGGCCACGCTCGAACAAGCAGGGTGCATGAGTGTGTGCCGCAGCAACGCGTGGACGAGCCAGGTCATCGCTGGTGCGTACTGGGTGCACGCCGACCAGGTCTCGAAAACGGCACCTGCGGGTGAGTATCTTACCACGGGAAGTTTTATGATCCGAGGCAAGAAGAACTACATCCAGCCGTCGCGACTCGAGATGGGGTTGGCGATTCTCTTCCGTATCGATGAGAGCTGCATCAGTAACCACGCGCGGCAGGGTGAAGCGCGGGTAATTCGCGCGCCAGAAGGCCCCGAGAGCGAAGATGAGGACCAGAATGAAGCACCAGCGTCGAGCAAGCAGGAGGAGGTGGCGGTGGAGAAGGCAGACTCTGCTGCCCGTGACGACTCCCCCAAGGTTCTCAAGTCTCAAGGTGCTACGAAGGTTCCAGTTCCAGTCCAGGATAACGAAGATGCTGATCAGGAGGAGGAAGAGGAAGCAAATGCCCAGCAACGCGATGGTAAGAAGCGTTTGACAGCAAAGGAGCGTCGCGACCTGAAGAAGGGCAAGGTGCCATCTCGGGAAGACTCCGTGGACGAGCAGCTTCCTGCACAGCAGAAGCAGGCTAAGGGAAAAGACAAGGGTCCTGCTGCGGCACCCCAGCAGAAGAAGAGTGTCCGCGGCAAGAAGGGCAAAATGAAGAAGATGAAGAAGAAATACGCGGATCAAGACGACGAGGACCGTCGACTGCGTATGGAAGCGCTGGGCCACGTGGCGGAGGAGGACCAGCAAGACGAGGATCAGCAGAGCAAGGATAACGAGTCCGGGGAGCAGTCGGGGGGGGAGGACACGACCGACGCCACCAAGTCCAAGGCCGAGGCGAGTGACGAGTACATTCGACAGCAGCGCGAGAAGAAGGAAAAGTTCCTCGAGGAGCAGGAGGACGAGGCGGAGGCCGCCGACTTCTTCGACGCGTTCACGGGCGAGCCGCTGCCGGACGACCTCGTGCTGTTCGCGATGCCCATGTGCGCGCCGTACGCGTCGCTCGCCAAGTACAAGTACAAGGTGAAGTTCACGCCGGGCAGCCAGAAGAAGGGCAAGGCAGCCAAGCAGGCCATGGAGCACTTCTTCGCGTCCAACCTCAAAGACGACAAGGACGCGAGCAAGCAGCACAAGAACGGCGAGGAAGAGACCGACGAGGCCCAGCCGGACGTGAACCCCATGGCGGTGCAGCGCGAGCTCATGCGCTGCATCCCGGAGACCGAGCTGGTGAGCTGCATGGTGGGGCCCGTCAAGATCTCAGCCCCAGGGCTGCACGGCGCCAACGCCGGACCCAGGAAGGGCGGCAGGCGTCCGTCGGGCAAGCCCAAGAAGAAAGGCAAGAAGTAAGGGTCAACTTGAAGATATCCACCAATCAGAGAGTTTTGAGGATATATTTTCGCCAATCGTAATGCGCCTGATTTGATACCCCAGATCTCAACGACTCAGTATCGAAATTTGGGAGAAGAGCGACGATGCAGCAGGTCGAGCTACGCGCGTTCCAGCGCGACGTGCTGGAGCTGGCGCGCGAGAAGAACGTGGTGATGGTGGGTGAGACGGGCATCGGCAAGACCTTTCTGGCCATCGCGTTGCTGAGCGAACAGGACTATTCGGACGGCAAGCGAGCCTTCTTCATGGCCCCCACGCGTCAGCTGGTCGTGCAGATCACGGCCAAGATCCGCCAGACATCCACGCTGCGAGCCAACGCGTACTGTGGACGCACTGCTGACCTGTGGGACTCGGCCCAATGGGAGCGCGAGCTGCGCCTCACGCGCGTGTTCGTGTGCACACCCGAGATCGTGCGCAACGTGCTGCTCAAGGGCTACGTGACGCTGGCGCGCATGAATCTGCTGGTGTTCGACGAGTGTCACCACGTGACCAAGCGCCACCCGTACGCGCAGGTGATCAAGATGTTCCACAAGGAGCAGCCGGAGACCATGCCCCGCATCTTCGGCACCACAGCTTGTCCCACGCGCCACTGCGCTGAGAAGATGCACGCCGAGATGAAGAAGGTGACGCTGGACAAGAGCCAGCTGGCCCAGTTCGCAGCCGCCGCGCCCATGCTCTACGAGACGTACCCCGTGCAGACGCCGTGGAAGCTCTCGGGCGAGCTGGAGGACGACGACGTCTTCGTGGACGCCACCAAAGGCGGCTGGGTCTATGACAACATCCAGAAGGAGCTGGACGAGGTGAAGGCTATTGCAGTGTTCGACAAGCTCGTGAAGAAAGGAAAGAGCGACGCGGCCAACGATCCAGCCAAGCTGGAGAGAGCGAGGAAGAAGTTCGGGCAGAACTGCTTGACGATCTACAAGAACTTGGGGCCCTGGTGCTACTACCGCTTTGCGGAGCTGGAGATTCATCGACTGGCCATTGCCGCGTCGCTGCTCATCACTGTACCCGACAGCATGTTCGGGCTGGATGTGGACGCGGTCAAGACGATTTACTTGCTGAGAGCCAAGCGCAGCGGCTGCCGATTCGCCTGCACGGCGAAAGTGGAAAAGGTGGAGGAGGTTCTGCGGGCGCAGCTCTTTGACGAGGAAATCAAGGTGGAGGAGGTTCCTGGGGCTGAGCTCAGTAACAGCGACGTGTCCGACAGCGAGAATGAAGCTGCTGAGGACCCGGTTCTAAGTAAGACCACTCCCGCGGAAGACGGTGGCGAACAGCCTGTGGTGAACAATGGTGGCCGCCTTGATCTCCAGGGTATCGTGTTCGTGAACACTCGGACGGAATGCCGGGTGCTGGCGGACTTCTTTAACGAAAAGTTCGCGCCACCAGTCGAAGAATCCGATGAGCCAGACGAAGAAGAGAGCTCAAGTGGTCTGCTTCCGGATGAGGCGCCGGCAAACCAGCCGTTTGCTAGCATCCTGGGGAAAGCAGCACGGAGTGACACGGGATCTTTCCAGCTGCCCAAGATGGAGACTACTTTGAAGAAGTTCGAGTCCGGATCTATCCGCGTCTTGGTCTCCACGGCTGTGTCGGTGGAGGGCGTCGATTTCCCTCAGTGCGGGCTGATCGTTGTGATGGACCGTGTTGGAACTCCGCGCATGCTTATGCAGTTGAAGGGCCGTGCGCGCCATGAAGATGGTATTGTGTACTACCTGGCCGAGGCAGAAGATGTGGCCCATGAGGTGTACTACAAGCAGTTGGTCCATGACGCGGAGGAGATTGAGAAACTCGAGTTCTCGCGAGAGAAGGCGGAGACGATTCAACAGCAGCCGCGCTCCATTGCCGCTCAAATGATGGGGGCTGGGGAGCAGAAGATCGAGATCGAATCTACCGGCGCCGTCCTGGACCTGGATAGCAGTATCGCCTGCATCAACCAGTTCTGCCAGTCTCTGCCCTCCAGACTGTACACTGTGGACGCGAAGCGTCTGTACACGCTTTCAGAGGCTCGCTACGGTGGCCGAAGCATGTTTACAGCGGAGCTGAACTTGCCAATTGAGCTGGAGCTGGAGACGTTTCGAAGTGATCCAATGCCTTCGAAGGCCAGTGCGAGGGCGTCTGCGGCGTTTATGGCCTGCCAGAAGCTTCTGGAGCAGCAGTTGATCGATGACTCGCTCAACTCGATCTACCGCACGAGCAAGGTCAAGTCATCGTCGAATGTGCGCGATCTGACCTTTTTCCTCGATCGCCTTCACACGTGAGACGTCTTGGGTGGGAATAACCAGCAATGACCCCCTCCTGTCCTTGTGTTTTGTCGGTAAGGACAATTCCTCACTGGTTTTGACGGAAGGGAGGCTGGTTACTTTTTGCAATGCTTTTTATTGCGCGCAGTGCTTTCGTGCGCGCTTGGATGTCGGAGAACTATCGGTTTTGTCTCCGTTTCGTACTGAGTTGGTATCATGAGAGTCAAGACACACGAAGAGCACCTAGGGAATCACGATTAACGTAGGGAATGTTCGTGTTTAGCTTGATGGAAGGGTGTCGCTGTGATGGATTGGCGTGGTGTTGCTTAGATCATGAAGGCGATGTCGGGGTTCTTCCGGCCGTCTCCGAAGTAGACGCTGCCGTAGTGTGCTGTCTCGGGTCGGTGGAAGCAGAACGCACCTGGGTAGACGTAGTTGCGCAATGTCGTGTAGCTGCTCGTGTTGTCCTTGGAGATGACCCACGAGCCGTCGAGGTCCTGGATGAGCGGGTCGAAGAAGTCTCCAGCACGCACCAACCCGTCGGCATTCTCGATGATCTGAGCTCGCTCTGGCAGGTCCGGCTGGCGGAAGTGGAAGAAGTTGTAGTGCTGCAGCGCCTGATCCCACGTGAGGCCGTGGAAGGACGGGTTGGCAATGACCTGGTGCATCGGAGACACGACGTAGGCCCCCAACGGCACCACAGACGTGGCGTGGTCGATCTCCTCCACGATGTAGGCGAGTCGGTCGAGCTCGCAGAAGGGCGCCTCGCCCTCCTCCTGGTTCTGCTCGCCCGATTCACTCAGCAAGAAGGCCGGGTCTCCTTTGAGTCGTGAGGTCATCGTCGCCGCCATGGCGTTCTTCTTCTTGTTGAGCTGTGGGAACTGCTGCAACTCGGGCGACGAGTTGGTGCTGCACATTAAGTAGTTTTCGTTACACGGTGCATTTCAAAGTAGTAAGTTGTAGAGCAGCGCCCTACCAGAAGTAGAACTTCTTCTTGGGATAGTCCTTGCCCGGTAGAACAGCAACAGCGATGAGGTAGTCCTGCGTCTCGCCCGAGATGCGCCCCCAGAAGCGCAGAGACAGGAACGTCTCAGTGGCGCTGCGCTTGAGCAAGCCAAGCTCCAGGTTGGAGCGCTCCTGCGGTGTCAGCGTCTGGCCGATGCAGCGGCTCACGACGTCCAGCTGCTCCAGCTCCATCGTCTTGCAGGTCGATCTTGAAGTGAGCAGCTCGCGTCTCTTCAAGATCGCAATTCATTAAATTGAATTAAAGAAAGTGGTGTGCAGAACATCATATTGCCCATCGTGGGGATAAACGAGACGCCCATTTCAAGTTTGTCAGCGCAACGGCCGAGTATGTCGAGCGGCCCCGTGTGCCTCATCGAGGGGGGCGCTGACGGCCTGCGTGTGACGGACGCCGGCGTCCGGTACGTGCACCAATACCGACAGCGTCTTGCGCTTCGGATGCTGATCGTTTTGATGCCTTCCACGCCCTCTAACAACCTCTGCGTACACTATTCCGTTGTTTGTGACAATAATTGGCACCATTGCAGCCTCCTTGAGAGTCTGGACGAGCCTGTGGCAATCGTCTGCTTAGCGGGGCAATATAGGTGAGATTCGGAGTGTCTACTATTGCCATTATTGCGGTTTTAACGCTGTCATTGTCCCCCAGAACGGGCAAGAGCTTCTTCCTCAACCAACTCGCGTCTCGGCGTGACGACTTGCCTTGGCTCAACGGCAGTGATGCAGTTGCTGCCAATGGAGAAGTGGCTAATGGATCCGCGGCTTCGGAGGTTGGTGGCTTTCGTGTGGGGCCCACGACGGAGTCCTGCACACGCGGCATCTGGCTCTGGGCGCCGCAGCCGCCAGTGCGCAACCCAGCGGGCCAGCTCGTGCTTTTCCTGGACACGGAGGGCATGGCGTCCACCGACAACGACGAGAGCTACGACGCCAAGATCTTCTCGCTGGGGCTGCTGCTCAGCTCGCTGTTCGTGTTCAACACGATGGGCGTGATCGATGAAGGCGCGATCGACCGCCTGTACCTCGTTTCGGAGCTGACCAAGCACGTCTGTGTAAGTACATATGCTGCTTCAGCACCAGCGTCAAGCAATGGGTTTGGTGGTAGCGGTGCGCGTGCGGAGGAGGAGGCGCTGAGTGGTGACAAGCTGGAGGAATCTCGCGCGCTGGCGCCGCACTTCCCGCCGTTCGTGTGGCTGCTGCGTGACTTTCTGCTCGATATGCAGGTCGATGGCAACGCTCTGACTGCAAATGAATATCTTGAGAAGGCGCTGAATGCACGGGAAGTTAGCGCTGCCGCTTCAGAAAGCACGAGAACGCGGCAGGAGGAGCGGAATCGTACGCGTGCGTCCATTCGAGTTTTGTTTGGTCGTCGTGAATGCCTTACGCTTGTTCGTCCGGTGACCGATGAGCGCGACCTCCGACGCGCGGCAGAACTGTCCGATGCTGAGCTACGCCCCGAGTTTGTGGACCAAATGGCTGCTGTTCGTCGACGCCTGCTGTCCTCGGTGGGGGCTAAGGAGCTATTAGGAAAAGTCCTGAATGGCCCTCAAGTCGCGCAGCTTGTGCGCTGCTACACGGACACAATGAACAGTGGGGCGGTACCAGATATCAAGGCAGCCTGGGAGTACGTGTCGGATGCTACTTGCCAAGCTGCGCTTGCTGCCGCCGTTGAGTTGTATGATACACTGATGGAGGCCACGTCTGGCAAGAAGCCGTCGAAGAAGGTGAACGATGATGGAGACTCGGAAGATACTGATGAAGTGGAGGAAGACACGGATGATGGGGGTGCAGAGGAGAGTGGGGACGGAAAGAAGATTCTATCGCAGGCGGAGTTTGAGGCCATTTACAAGGACGCGCAAGAGCAAGCCCTGACGCTGTTCAAGCTGCGCTCGGTCGAAGGCGCGTCGCGGGCTGTGTGTTTCCAGAAGCTGAAGCAGCATATGCACGCACAGCGTACAGCTCTAATTGCGCAGCTACAAAAGCGCTCGAGTCGGTTCTGCGTAAAAGTGCTCGACAAGCTACGAGCCAAGTTTCTGACTCGCCCACTTGCTGCTGGCGCCTGGGATGCTGCAGCGACCAAGGAGGAGGCTTTTCAGGCTACGATGCAGGTATTGGAGGAAGTTTACGAGCGAAAAGCCCGCGGGCCAGCGAAGAAGAAGGCTTTTTATCAGTTCCTGCGCATTGACTCGCTCATGTTCTTTGAAGCACTGTTCAAGCGTATGGCCAACAACCATTCACAGGAGAAAGCTGAGTGGGAGCACACACGGGAGCAGCTTGAGTATCGGCACGCGAACGAGAAAATGGAGTGGAAGCAGCAGCTGCACGAGAAAACGATGGAGGTGCAGCAGCTTGTCGAGACGAAGACCCATCTGGAAGACAAGATCGGTTCGCAGGCCGAGCGAATAGCTGATGTGCAGCACGCTTCGCAGCAACAGATCGCCGCGATCGCAGACCTAGAGAACCAGCGGAAGGGTCTGAATGGTGAGGTTGAACAGCTGCATGCGGCAGTGACAGAGCTGACGAAGGAGCTGGAGAAGACTCAACTGCGGCTCCAGCACAAGGAAGAGTCTCTCGCCAAGGTAGAAGCGGAAGCGCATGACACGAAGCAAGAGCTGACGAAACAGATCGAGTCGCTTCGTGCAAAGTACCAGGGGGAGAAAGAGGAGTGGATACGCCGCGCTGCTGATCAGACAGCTGAAAAGACAATGATGCAGAAGCAACTCAAGCAGTCGGAGCTGGATGCTCAGCAGCAGGAGCGTGAATTGGACCTACTTGACAAAGAGCGTCAGCAGCTGCAGCAGTTGTATGAGACAGAGGCGGAAGCACGGACTCAACTAGAGGAACAGTACGAAATGCTTCGTGAGGACAACGATGAGCTGGAACGCGAGCTGAAGCGAAGCGCTGCGCAGCAACGAAGTGCTAGACAAGCTGCAGAGCGCGAGCAAACTCGTCTAAAGTCGCGGTTGGATCGCTTTCAGATGCAGTTGGGGAGTATCGAGGGCGACCGCGAAGTCGAAGAAGTCCTTCGTGACTGCGTGGCTGACGTCGTTCGTCAAGCGGATGAGGAAAAGATCATCACGCTGCAGGAGGAGCGACGAATGCTGCAGGAGCAGCTTGGAGATCTGCACGAGAAGATCTCGACCCTCCCGGACTTCTACGTGCGGCAGATTTTCTGCGCACCGGAACCTGTACCGAGCTTTTTCGACGCACTGACTTCGGTTGTTGGGGACCCCAGTAAATGGTAATGCAGCAAGGTTGTTTTCTTCTTTACAGATCGAAGTGAGAGGAGGAGGCGTTGGCACCTCCATCCATCGACAAGACGGCGCCTGCGATGTTCATCGACCTGTTCCGGCGCATGGTCTTCGCAACAGGGCTTCCCATCGCATCGACCATTTCTGCATCGTCGAAGCTGCTGGGTCGAGAGCGTCGTCCTTCGCTGGTAGGTGGAGACACAAAGTTCCGCGGCGTGGGAGGCGACTGATCCAGATTCGACAGGTTCATGGAGCTGGGAGAGGTGTAGAACGACGGCACGCGGCCGATTGCCTTGCGTCCGCTTCGTCGCTCATCCTCAAGAGCTTGTTCACCGCGCAAGTACCGCACTGCACGCTCCAGAGCGAACTCAACGCGGCACATTGCGCGAATCCGGGAAAGTGCTGGCCAACATGCCCGCTCTCCTGCCAGCAAAATCTCCGGGTAGGTTTCACGTGTCGGGTTGGTCAGCACTGTCCGCAGCAACATCGTGGCCGGGATCTTGTCTGTGGGGCAGATCGTGATGTCGCCTTCGTATTTCTGCGTGAGCAGAGGAATGAGTCCAATGTCGAGGAATTTCAGGACGGAGGTGTTCAGGCCGAACTCGGCGATGTTCTTGATGTAGGCCTTCATTTGCTTCTTCAGGAAACTCATGAGGCTTCCAGTCTGCCCATTCCCAAACGCCGAGTGACCGGACACAATCTTGTAATGGATGTTGACCTGGCTGACGATGAAATGGTTCACGTTGAAGAGCTCTGACAGACGTTCCATGGGCAGATCGCACTCGACACTGCCGTCACTCCACTTTAACCCCTCGCGGTAGTACGGAACGATGTTGCCATTCTCGTCCTTGGCCAACAGCTCAACAGGACGGAACACGTTCGGGATCGCACACGACGCCAGAGATGCCGACCAAATCACTACGTTCGGGGCCGTGAGATAGTTCAGCAGCTGAGGGTAATCGTCAGCACTCAACGGGGTCACAGTGACGTTGATGATCCGACCCGTTCTGTCGTAAGCCTCTCGGAAAGTGTAGTCGCCCATGGCACTCCGCAAGCAGTCACGGAGTGTCTTCGAGTCCAGCACATAGTGCTTGTCTAGGAACCGGTTTAAAAGGACGAAAGCATCGCGCACGACTTCGAATCCACCCTTGGGCAGCAAAACCTGCGCCGGTGGCAAGAACGACGGCGTGTACTCAGCTCGATCCTGGTCCGTGATGTTTGGGCCTAAGAAGTTCAGGTTCACAGTTTCTCCAGACAAAAACTCCAGCACCTCGTCATCGTTGCGAACGCCGATTGCTCCCGCCAAGATCGATCCGGCCGATGAGCCTGCAATGACCGTAGGCAGCAGGTTGTGCTCTGCGAGCGCCTTGATCACTCCAGCGTGATAGAATCCATGCGCCCCTCCACCGGAAAGCATCAGTGCAGACCGGCCAAAGGCGTGGCGCGTTTCACTGAAGAAGGCCAGCTTGTTGTCAATAGAGAGCTCGTCGCTGTTCTCTTCGTCCGTTCCTTTGGCACGCAGCACGACGTTCATCGACTGTACGATGGTATCCAGATATCCATCGATCACGTATTTCGTCCCGACTGCAAGCGGAAAAACCACACAACAAGATCAGTGAAAACGACCAAATTGACATCACCCTTCTTTCACGAAACGCACCGTTGCTGACCGAGTAGAGTCTCGGATTGCCGAGCCCCCAGTGCTTCCTGAGTAGCCCCGCTCGCAAAGCAAACATGAGCCCCATGACGTCGTTCTCGAGCTTAAGGCGCTTGTACATCTGGGTCTTGTTCATTACGCGCTCGAATTGGTAGAGTCTCGAGGCCGGATCCTCGCGCCACTTGTCCTTGCCCTCGAGTTTGTCCAACTCGCCGGCGATGGACTGGCGTTCCTGGAAGGTCTTGACGTTCTGCAGTTGCTGACGGAGTCGCAGCGTGCGTCTGCCCTTGGTCGTGAGTCTCAGACACGTGCCGCCCAGTAGCTGACGAGCGACGGACTGCAGCTCGTACACGATGTGTAGCAGGAACGTGGCGCACAGGTAGCGCGCGAACACATCCGGCACCAACACCACGCGCAAGGTGCGAAGCCAGAGCTCCACTAGCGTCATGGTGATGTGGTGGAAGAAGGCGCGCTTCTCGGCAGCTGTACGGCAGACGCGGTGCTTGAGTTGTTGCACGACGCGCCACACGAGCTGCTCGTGCGCCTCCAGCCCCGTGGCGAAGATCCAGAAGCGCAGCCACAGGTGCAGCAAGCCACGTAGCCGCGCCAGCGAGTCCCGGCGGGGCGTGACGGTCAGCGGCCGGTCCGTGGACAGCGTGGCGCCCATACTGCCACCTCCTCTGCAAAAGGCCAACTGATAGCCGTTATGGTCTCCGCAGGACGACCATCACTCTGACGGCATAGAGTAGACAAGTGAAATAAAACTTCAACATAAAAATAAAATGGGCACGGTGGAATCTGCAGATTTTGGCGTGCACTTCAGCTTTACGAACGACAAGGGATTTATATACTCAGAGCCTCTTGCCTGCTGGATGTCAAGCCTAGCAGTCGATGCCTGTGGCGTGGCTGGGGATGTACTTCTCGGCCTTGAGCACCTCGTTGGCGATGTCGCGCAGCTGCTCGTCGTGCTTTCCGGCGGTCTTGATGCCGTCCAGCAGCGTCTGGATCTTGGTCGACGTCAGGTCGCAGTACAGCGTCGTGAGCTTCTTCTCGTGCTCGGCCGACTCGATGCCTGCGCTCAGCGACGAGCTCGCGCGCGAGATGGTGGCCGTCATGGCGAACAGCGCGATGGCCGAGTCGGCGAGCCGCTCCAGCTGCATCTGCTCGTCCACGATCTTCTTGCCGTGCTTACGTAGCAGGAACTCCACGGCGTCGCCGAAGTCAGCGGTGCGCTTCTGCAACAGCTCGGCCGGCCCGCGCAGGCTCGAGTGCACGCCTTCCAGCGGCGCGGGCGAGAACTTGCGCTGAAGGCGGTCGGAGATCTCCTTCGCCGCGCTCGACGGGTCCGACAGAGGGTTCTGAAGAAGCTTCCCCACGGATGAAAGACGCTCGCCAGCAGCCTGCACGCATCGAAAGCAACGAGGTAAGTAAAAGAAAAACGATATGGCTCACCATCAACGGAGACAGCTAGCGTACCCGAATCCCGCTCAGTGCGATCAGCATGCGAAGAATCTCGTTCGTGCCCTCGAAGATCGACAGAATGCGGCAGTCGCGCATGAGCCGCTCGAACGGCCACTCCTTCATGAAACCAGTGCCGCCCATGACCTGAATGCACTCGTTGATGCCTGTGAAAGCCACTTCCGAGCCGTACACCTTGCACATGGCCGCCTCGATCTCACAGGACGGGTCGCCACGGTCGATCATACCCGTGGTCATGAACGCCATGGACTCAATCGCGTACGCGTCCAACGCCATGACACCGAACTTCTTCTGGATGAGGCCAAAGTTTGCCAGCGGCGCCCCAAACTGCTTGCGCGAGTTGGCGTGTTCCGCCGCCACGCCCAGCACACGACGAAGCGAGGCCCCAGCGCAAGCGCCAAGGCCAAAGCGGCCATTGTTCAGGATGTTCATGGCCACTTTGAAGCCCTGGCCGACGCCAGCGGCGCCTCCCGTCTTCATGTCGGGGCCACCTCCTAGTACGTTCTCAATGGGCACCTTGCAGTTGTCGAAGAAGACCTGGCACGTGTTCGAGCCACGAATGCCCAGCTTGTCCTCCGGCGGGCCGCTAGTCACGCCTCCAAAGGCGCGTTCGACAATAAAGGCCGTGACCTTGTCCTTGCCGTCCACCTCCGTCTGCGCGAAGACCGTCATGACGTCGGCCCACCCGCCGTTGCTGATCCAGATCTTGCCTCCGTTGAGGATGAAGTGCTTGCCATCCTCCGACAGTGTCGCGCGGGTCTTGATGGAGCCGGCGTCCGAGCCACTGGACGGCTCTGTGAGAGCGAAGGCGGCGATGTGCTCGCCTGTTGCGAGCTTGGGTAGGTACTTGGCCTTCTGCGCCTCGTTGCCGTTGAGCAGGATGCCCTTGAGGCCGATGGACTGGTGGGCCATGACCGTGACGGCCAGACTGCCGTCCGTGATCTCCTCGCACACGCGCGCGTAGCCCGTGTTGGAGAGGCCGAGCCCGTCCAGGTCCTCAGGAATCTGTAGGCCGAAGAGACCCAGCTCCTTCATGTCGTTGAGCACCTTTGGCGGGATCTCCTTTGTCTCGTCAATAGCGCGCGAGTCCACCGTGCCGAAAAACTTGTTGACGGGGTCCACGAGCATCTGCAGCGTCTCAGCCTCGACCTCCGATAGCTTCGGGTACGGGAAGGCGCGCGCCGCGTTGTTCACGCCCAGGAACAGTCCGCGCGTGTAGGACACGTTAGCGGCGGCCTCGGCCGCGGTCTGCAGACAGCGTGCGCCTTGCTGCAGCAGCACATGGCGCGTGGGGCGCAACAGAGATAGCATCACCATGACCAAACTACGAAGCGCTTGCGCTGACGATGGCAGAATCGGAAGTGAAAGGGCACGGCTGAAGATCCGCTGACGTCAGAATAACCCGACGTGAAAGGAGTGATGATCTATTTGGTGTGGACACATAGCTGAAAGTTGAAGTTGGTTACCTTACTCCGCAACAAGCGAGCCGAACGGGTACTCGCCCGTCGACAGCGTGAATGTCGCGCAGAGCGGGTTGGCCACGGCTGTCTCGTTGTACACGTCGCAGTCCGTCTCAGGCTTGATGGCGATCACGTAGTCGGTGTCCTCCGCTACCAGCTTGAGGCCCTGGCCGATCTGCGGGTAGTACACGCTCCAGTCCGCCGACGTCAGCTCAAACTCGACTGTCTGCGACGCACCGGCCTCCAGACTGATCTTCGAGAACTTCTTGAGCTGCTTCACCTCGGGCACCGAGATAGAGCGATACGGCTGCGTCAAGAACAGCATGACCGTCTCCTTGCCGGCCATGCTGCCGGAATTTGTCACAGTCACCGACACGTTCACCGATTCGGAGGAAGACGTCACGTTGGTCGTGCTGATGCTCATGTTCGAGTACGTGAAGTTCGTGTAGCTGAGGCCGTGGCCAAACGCCCACTGCGGCTCGCAGTAGTCGCCCGACGCGCACTGAGTAGTGACGCGGTGACGGTACGGGATCATGACGTTGCCCGTGTCCTTCGGGTAGGTGATCGGCATGCGGCCGCTGGGGTTCACGTCGCCGTAGATGATTTCGGCAACAGCTTGCCCACCTTGTTCACATGCAAGCATGCCGTTGAGCACGGCGTACACGTTCTCCGGCAGGTCGTTCAGGATACGCGGGCGACCTTCGAAGAGAACGAGGATCACCTTCGTTCCTGTGGAAGCAAGTTCGTTAACGTACTCAATCTGACCAGCAGGCAGCGTGAGGTCGTCGAGATCTCCCATCTTCTCCTCATACGGCTCCTCGCCAATGACTGCGATCGTGTACTCGGCTTGGCTCGCGTATTCCTTTGCCGTCGCGAGGTCGGCGTTTGTGTAGTTACCCGTCACGTTCAACCCGTTGAAGAAAGTGAACGAGTCGTTTCCAACAATGGACTTGATTCCCTGCTTCACAGACACACCGTGTGAAAACATGTCGTTGCCAGATACCCCCCACGCCTGAAGGCTCCAGCCTCCGCACTGGTAGCCGATGTTGTGGGCGATTGGGCCCGTCAGGAACACCGAGGCATTCTTCGGCAGGGGTAGCGTGCTATCGTTGTTCTGCAGAAGCACAATGGACTCGCGAGCCGAAGCCAGCGCAGCGGCCACGTCGTCGTCGTTGCCAACCAAGTCAAGGTACTCCGCGCCAGGCATGGGGTTGTCGTAGAGGCCGAGTTTGAGCTTCGTTTTGATAACGCGGCGCACGGATTGCTTGAGACGATCCACGATCTCTGGGCCCTCCTCAATCAACTTGTTGGTGCCGTTCGTGAAGCTCAGACCAGAGCCCACCATGCTCATATCAACCGACGTCCGCTCTAGGGAAAACTTTACGGCCTCGTCCGAAGAACGCGCGGTGCGGTGGAAACTCACCAAGTGGTCGACCTCTCCAAAGTCTGACACCATCAAACCGTCAAAGTCAAGGTCGTCACGCAGCAGCTTCGTCAGTAGCTTCGTGTTTTCGATCACGGGGACGCCGTTGACCGAGGTGTAGGATTCCATGCCCGAGAGAAGCCCGGCATCCACAGCAGCCTTGTACGGCGGGAAGTACGCGTTCATCAGGTCGAAGTCCGACATCGTGACGTCGTCAACGTCATGTCCACTTGCTGTCCACGAGTAGCCGATCCAGTGCTTCATGCACGCAGCGGACTGGTTCAAGCTCTGAATGCCACGGATCATGGCAACACCCATGGTCGAAATGAGGTACGGGTCCTCACCGAACGTTTCGTACACACGCGGCCACAGCGAGTTGCGCACGCTATCGAGGACAGGATCGAAGACCCAAGGAATGCCGGCGGCGAGTGCGTCACGAGCTGTAACCCGGCCTTGTTCGTATGCAAGATCGGGGTTAAACGTAGCGGCAGCGTTGATCTGTTGACCGAAGAAGACCGTGTCCGTCACCAGTGCGTTGCCGTGGGCAGCGTCGACGCCGTAGATCATCGGGTGGCCGCCGTTCTCTTCCATTGCAATTTCTTGGATACGGTGAACAAAAGTCCGCATTTCTGCCGTTGTCCAGCCCCAACTCCCATCGACTTCACCCAGAACCGACATGGGAATTCCAATGTACGAGCCCACGTGCAGCTTGGCGTACTCGCGCAACGCGTCTTCGTCCAGCTGGCTCGTCGAGTTGGTGAGACCGTAGATGGCGATCTCAGTCATTTGGCCAACGATGTCGAGCGTGGTCATGTTGGCCATGATCTCGTCCACTTGAGCATCCCATTCGTCAGCAGCGGTAAGGAGGCCATTGTTGAAGACGACAAAGCTGAGCGCTGTGAAACTCACAGCGGAGAGCCACGACTTGAGCATCTTGGCGTTGCGATGACTTGTTCTTGTTCGATGGAGGCTTGGAAGGAAGAAGGCGAATTGCAAAGTGAGGATCGTCCGCGTGGAGTCCTTGTGAGCACCAACAGATCGCGCCGACAGTGTCAGGGCAACACGGACCCACTTGCCGTGTGTTCGTTTGACACGAAAGGGACATTTTGCTGCTTGGACCGCTTCAAATCTTCAGACGAGTGTCCTTGCGCCGGGCTGTCACCGAAGATACCTCGTCGACGATGCTATCGTTTGTCAACGATTGATGATACACCACACTGAAAGGCACAATATTGGGCCAGAGGATTCATCGTTGCGTCGGGATTGTTTGCTTGCAGGAGCGTCCATTAACTCTGTGAAAGTGTTGGGTATGCTGGCATGCCCGTCCAGTTTTCTGCTGCCTTGGACGTGTTGTAACTTTTCGTGACATCTACATGTGATACATGCACCATACAATCGACGTCTCCATCATGCAAAACCATATTGGAGCCAACGTTAGAAGAGCAAGCATGTGGCGCTGTCCCAGATTCCTTCCTTCCTGGATAGCAGTTTCCCGAAACACGAGCGAGCAATAGATTCTCGAAGCCAATCCGGTGTGGCGTCGATCCCAATACTCGCTCCTTCTCCTTGCCTGTCGGCTACCAAACGGCACCAACAGCCTGTGTCTAGTAATCTCAAAATCTCTCAGCTGCTTTTCTCTCGACAACAGAAGAAGATCTCCAACGGTGAGACTGATGTTTTTCAAAAAGTACTGCGATATTGTGTCCAATATTATTGGATACGAAATGTGCTAGCGTAACCCCAGTTACACGCGTGGGTTACTCTCACATTGGATCACAGGAGCAGAGCAGGCACCATGAGCGGCTTGGGGCAGCGGGTGCGCAACACGTACGCGTCGGGCGCGCCGGCCAACTATGTACCTGGATTGGGTCGCGGTGCCGTGGGCTTCACGACGCGCTCGGATATTGGCCCTGCGCGGGCTCCCATGGCACAGGACGGGACGCAGGACGCACCGTTCCTTCCGCCGGCAGGCCGTGGCGCCGGACGCGGGCGCGGACTGGATATCCCGGGTCGCCCAGCACCCGGACCAGGACCCGGACCAGTCCCAAGCGCAGGCCGCGGGTCCGGCACCGCCGGCATGGGCGGCTTCGGACGCGAGAAGGACGAGAACGAGGACTTTGGCGACTACAGCGAGACCAACTACGACGAGTTCTCGGGTTACTCGTCCCGCGGGCTGTTCCAGGACACGCCGTACGACCAGGACGACAAGGAAGCCGATGATATTTACGAGCAGGTGGATGAACGCATGGATACTCGTCGTAAGCGACGGCGCGAGCTGCGGCAGCTGGAAGAACTCAAGAAGGCGCGACGAGAGATGCCCAAGATCAGCGACCAGTTTGCAGACCTCAAGAGCTCGTTGCAGAGCATGTCGGACGCTGAGTGGGACATGATCCCGGACATTGGGGACTATTCGCTGAAGTACAAGACCAACACAGCGCTGCAGAAGCGCAACGAGATGTTCGCGCCGGTGCCTGACAGTGTCCTTGGGGTGGGCGCGGGCCAGAACACGAGTGTAAGCGGTACTGTAACGCCGGGAGTTGAGACCCCGAGCGGCATCACCAGCTCCGTCACGGGTTTGGCTGGAGCCAGAGGCGCCCAGCTGTCCCACAAGCTGGACAAGATGTCGGACTCAATCTCGGGCCAGACCGTCGTGGACCCCAAGGGCTACTTGACGGACCTCAACAGCCTGAAGCTTACGAGCGATGCCGAGATCGGAGACATCAAGAAGGCCAGGCTGCTGCTACGGTCGGTGACGTTGACCAACCCCAAGCATGGACCCGGCTGGATCGCGGCGGCGCGACTGGAGGAAGTCGCGGGTAAGATTGTGCAGGCCAGAAAGATCATCGCGCAAGGCTGCGAGTCGTGTCCGACACAGGAGGACGTTTGGCTTGAGGCGGCGAGACTGCAGAACCCGGAGAACGCCAAGACCATTTTGGCCAAGGCGGTGCGACACGTGCCAAAGTCGGTCAAGGTTTGGCTTCAGGCCGCGCAACTGGAGAACGACGACGAGTTGAAGAAGCTCGTGATGCGTCGCGCGCTCGAGTTTATCCCCAACTCAGTCAAGCTGTGGAAGGCGCTGATCGAGCTGGAAGACGTCGACGGCGCACGGATTCTACTTGGCCGAGCGGTGGAGTGCGTCCCACAGGCAGTGGATCTGTGGCTGGCACTGGCACGGCTGGAGACGTACGAGAACGCCAAGAAGACGCTGAACAAGGCACGTGCAGCGATCCCTACCGAGCCGTCTATCTGGATCACGGCCGCGAAGTTGGAAGAAGCGGAAGGGAAGAACCTGGACATGATCGATCGCATTATTCAGCTGGCGCTCAAGTCGTTGCAGAAACATCAGGTGGTTATGAACCGGGAAATGTGGTTGAAGGAAGCCGAAGCGTGCGAGCAAGCCGATGCACCATTAACGTGCGCGGCGATCGTTCGTGCCAGCTTGGACGTTGGAGTTGATCCTGAGGACAGGAAGCGTACGTGGATGGATGATGCTGAGAACAGCATTAATCGCGGTGCGCTGTTGACTGCGAAGGCGATCTATGCAGCTGCATTGAAGGTCTTCCCGGGCAAAAAGTCGATCTGGCTGCGTGCTGTAGCTCTGGAGAAGAGAGTCCAGGAGGGCAAGAGCCCCGAGCCTGTCGAACAACTACTGCAGAAAGCCGTCACGAGCTGTCCTCACGCGGAGATCCTGTGGCTTATGGCTGCCAAGGAGGTGTGGACTAACGGCTCGGTTGAAAACGCCCGCTTGATCCTGCGCCAGGCATTCAGTGCCAACCCGAATAGTGAGGCGATTTGGCTGGCAGCAGTGAAACTCGAGTGGGAGAACGATGAAATCGACTTGGCTCGAGCGCTTCTGGCGAAGGCGCGTGCTCAAGCCCCATCGCCCCACGTTTGGATGAAGTCTGTGCTACTCGAACGAGAATGCGCCGAGAATCGAAAGGACGAAGAAGATCTTGTTCTGGAAGGCATCAAGCTGTACCCGGACTTCCCCAAGTTGTATATGCTGGCTGGGCAATTTTACGAAGCACTAGACCCACCCAACTACGAGAAGGCGAAGAAGATGTATCGCGAAGGTATCCAGCACTGTCCGAAGTCAATTCCTTTGTGGACCCTTTCAAGTCGCTTAGAGGAGAAGATGAACGGCGTGACGAAGGCTCGCTCGGTGTTGGAGATGGCCCGCCTTAAAAACCAGAAGAACGATACGCTGTGGCTGGAAGCTGCTCGACTGGAAGCTCGATGGGATAACCCCAAGGGCCAGGAAATGCTGATGGCCAAGGCCCTGCAGGAATGCCCTGAATCAGGTATCCTGTTGGCGGAATCCATCGACATTGCTCCTCGAGCACAGCAGAAGCGCGCGTCGTTTACTGCGCTGAAGAAGAAGGACAATGACCCGGCAGTGTGCCTGAGCGTCGCGAAGCTGTTCTGGCAGGAACGCAAGTACTCGAAGGCGCGCAAGTGGATGGAGCGCACGGTTCAGCTGGACTCGGATTTCGGAGACGCATGGGCTCACTACTACCTGTTCGAGTTGAAGCATGGCTCGAAGGAGGCGGCGGAAAAGATCATGAAGCGTTGTGTGAGTTCCGACCCGCACCACGGCGAGAAATGGACTCGCGTGTCGAAGCAAACACAAAACCGCCGCAAGAAGGCTGAAGAACTGGTGAAGCTAGTCAGCCTCACGCTGCCGTTTGCCGAACAGCCCTAGGGAGCGAGCGCACCGAAGCCAGACAGACGCTTAACTCGGGTAAGGAGAATGAGCATACTCAAGGAAGCATTGTTACAACTTACCCCTTGTCGACATGTAGTTGGTTTGTCAAACTTAGGCTTCTTTCTTGACGAAGGCCGCGACTTTGCGGGCCATGCGCTCGATTTTGTGGTTGTTCCAGTATTCCTCCTCCTCGTCGATAGCCTCCTCTGCTCGGATCTGAGAGATGAACTCGGCAAGCTCGACACGCTTCTCTTCGGCTTCAATTCGACCGAGACGTCCACGATATGCGCGCTGTAAGGTGATGGCTGCCGCGTCATCCAGCGCGCGCTGAGCGTCAATCTCTCGTCGACGCAGCATCCACTTCTTGCCAGCGCGTTTGCCCAAGTGACCCCGGTACACGCGCTGAATGTTGATGGCCGCAGTCCTCTCCCTCTTGGCTTTGCGGTTCTCGTCCACCAGACGCTTCCTGTAGGCTGCCAGCTTCTGCTCGTGGAACTTCTGCTTGCGGGCCTGGCCGATCCGAGCTTTCTCGTCGTAGAACGCAGCCTTACGGTCTCGCAGCTCCACGTTCCTCTTCTCTTTGTCCATGCGAAGACGCTCGGCAGACTTCGGAGATTCTGCTGCTGCACGTCGCTTGGATGCTGACACGGACCAGACCGTTTTCTGCTTCTTCAGGAGCGACAAGCCTCGGAAGTACATGAGCGTCATGCAGAAGAGCCCGAACTGGAGTGCGTTCTCCGTCTCGGTGAGCGATTTGTCCATGTCGGAACCTTTTTGGACGGCCTTCTTGGTAAGGTTTACTTGGAAAGCTTCGACCTCGATGGGCTTCCACTTGTCTGACGGTAAACCCTGTGCGTTCTGCAGTTGCTCTTCGCGGATGTTTTGACGGACTTGGAGGATGCGGCGATCCTGCTCGAATCGACGGAGATCCTGCATAGTGAGAGGTCCCTCGCGCTTCAAGCTGGGGACGTATCCGAGCACTTGCCGCTCGGACTCGCGCTCGCCGAAGATCCATCCTTCCAGCATCGATTCAAGGACGTCTTCCACCACTTCGTAGGCGGTGAGATTCGCAACCAGAACATTGTGTTCGCGCTGCAGCGCTATCTGCACCTTGTTCTTGTGCTGGATCTGCCGAAACCCGTGCAGCGCCTGGGTCTCGAAGAACTCGTTCTTGGAGCGGAAAGTCTCGTGGAACTCCTCGTCCACCGCCTTCAAGCGCAAGTTCTTCTCCCAGATCTTGGCTTCCAGCGTCAGTTCGTCAAAGAGGTCACTTTTGCGCATTGTGATCGCCTGGTTCCCAGACTTTACTGCAGCCATGCAGACACTCGACGTAATGGTCGGATCCTGGCAGTGCTTCACACGTTCCAGTTCTTCCCGGATGACATCGATACGCTCCTGGATGGTCACGTGTGATTCCTCGAGGAACAGCTTCCACTGACAAGGATTCGTCCAGCAAGCTGTGCATCCGCCAGCGCCCAATTCTTGCTCGCGGAGAATCACCCGCTGCTCCTCAAGACTGCGACCCTGAAGCGCGTCCTTGATCTCACGGCGTTGCTTTTGCAACGATTTCAGCTTCAAGGCTTTTCCCCGAACCTTTGGCCCCCGCTTGGCATCCACTTTCGCCTTGCGTCGTGCTTCAACTTCACGAGCAATCACCGCTTCTTCATCGCTGTCTGAATCAGAAACGGGCTCAGCAGTGCTGTCGGGAGCGTCTCTCTTGGTGAGGAAGTTGGCCAACTCGAAGTCTTCCTTCTCTTTGATCTGCGAGATAAGCAGTCGATCCAAGTCTTTTTCAAGTTCGAGCCGTAAAACTTTCGTGGGGAACCGCTGGAGTGTCGAGTGCAGCACGTACGAGTCCATAAACTCGTTGCGCGTGTTGGCGATCGCTCGCTGAAGCTCCTGGAACACGAGACGACACCGAGCATCCACATCCATTTCAATGACATCCGTTGCAGTCTGGGAGTCGTGACTTTGTTGGTGAATCCGCGCTGCGTGAATGAGGTTACTGGCGAGCTGCGGATCGTACTTGAGCAGTAGAGTGCGGCCTCGCAGCAAGTCGCTTGGAAGCTTGTACAGTTCTTCTTCGGGTGTGTTGATTGCCGTCATGAGGTCTTCCCTGGTGAGCTTGGGGGAGATCGACAATTCTTCAAGACCTCCAGTAGCCACAGCACCAGCAAGTTCCTTGGCCAGCCGCTTGAAGTTCACGGGATAGTACATTGGATTCAGCAGTTGATCATACAGACGCCACTCCCGTTCTTCTCGAGTGAGCTCCGTCGATTTCTGCGCTCGGAGCAGTGTTACCATGGACGTTGCTGAGCCTTGAGTTGCTCTGCGCTTGGTGTTGGTACCGTGGTCATCCCGGAAGCGTGTGAGGATTTTGCGGATCAAGATCTCCTTGCGCTCGAGCAGATTCCACGGAGCTTTCACGATTCGTTCGAGTTCCAATTGCGAGAGAGCGGCAAGTTGTTCCTCGTCCTTGGAGAGTTTTGGATACGGACCGTGAAGTCGAAGCTTCACACCGGGGGCATTCGCGTATCCTCCGTCGCTAGCACTTCCGTGCTTGTCCTCCTCCCAGCGGTACAGTCGAGGATGCAGGATTCGATCGAGGATGACCCACTCGCGCTCCTTCTTGTCCATGGGGTCTCTGCCTTTCTTGTACTTTCGGCGTAGTCGCTCAGCAGGAGTCATCATCGACGGCAGCTTGGCCTTCATGGCGGAGAGCTCAGCCCAGCGCACTTTGGACGACTTCGTGCCAGTCTTGCTGACGTACTCGACGCCCAGCTCTCTCGCAAGCTTGGCTGCCGCTGCGTCTCCTGTTCCCAAGCTTCGCTCCCCCGATAACAGGGCTGCAAGTTGTGGTAGGTTTGTGCGGTACTCGGCAAGAAGCTGCTCCATCTTCTCGCAGTCTTCGAGGACGTCGACGTGGATCCTCGTGAGCTCTCGCAGGCTCTGCTCAATGTCGCGAACTTCTTCCTCACGTTTGGAGAAGAGGAAGCAGCAGTGCGTGAACGTCTCGTTTGCCGCCCGGATGGATGCGTGCAGCTCACGGCGCTCTTCGTGGCTCAAAAGTGGCTCCACGTTGTCGCGTTCCAGCTTTTGATTGCTTCTCAGCAGCTCGAGCTCCGCAGCACGTGCTTGGTCCTTTGCTTCAGTGGCAAGTCTCCGGGCTAACCTCTTCTTGCGCTCACTCAGCTGAATCGTCAGGAACACATTCTGAAGTTCGTCCTGCTTTCGAGGCAGCAGCTCTTGCTTCTTCAAGGCATCCACGCGTTTCCGTCGTAAGGCTTCGTCTGCGAACAGAGCCGTCCGTCCACGTACCTCCAGTGTGTAAGCTGTGAACACGGGTGCTCCAAGAACAACTTGATACGTTGCGGAAGCAGCGAGTGGAATCGCCAGCGGCTCGTGGTGGAGCACTAGCCTGCCCATACTGTGTGGTGAGCAGAGCGCCAGATCCTCAGCGAAGAAGCACTTGCCGATAGGAATTGGAGCTTGGAGTCTCTGCTGCGAAGAGTCTGAGTCGGTGACTGGAGGCAGCATGTACATCATGGCCGCCAGCCGTCCGTTTTGATAGCCGACCGACTTGAAATGGCCCTGGAATACGATGGAGACTGTGAGTGAGAGCACAGCGACACCTTCAGCATCTTGGGGCAGCTGGAAACTGTGCGTGGTGCTCTTGTGCGGGAAAATCTGGGTTTGTGGGACGTGCAGTAGCGTTAGTGGCGGCATTTGGTCGTCCAGCAAGGCAGCGCGTGCTCTGGGGCACCGACGCGCACGCGATGGAGGAGAGTCTGCAATTTGCTGCAGGACAGCCAGCATATCCTCGAGTCGAGACGAGAGCGTCGCGCGTGGAGCAGCAACGCCAACAGGAGCCTCGAAATCGTGGTCGAACTGGGCAAAATACTCTTCCCCGTCGCCGAACGTGTATTTCCGCAGCAAGAAATGGGCCTCCATTTCTTCTGGCGACTTGAAGAAGGCGAAAGCGAGGCAGTTGCGTGCCGGGAGCTGCATCAAACGCTGGAGCTTCTCGGTCGTTAGCTTCTTGTCGGCCGTTTGCTGGTAGTCGGCGCTCTTTTGGATGATCTCGACTTCTTCGGGCGCGACGCACTTGTAGTAGTGAGCGAAGCTGGTGAGGAAATCCAGAGTCACCCAGCGTTTCTCCTCCAGTGATCGATTGATGTGCTTCTTCTGCCTCACGTTCTCGGCGATATCCTGCTGTGGTTTGAGCTCGACATCTCCCTTCTTCTTGGGTTTACCTGAAGCGTGTTCGTTGCTGCTCTGGTTTACGAAGTCTTTCGCTTCGGTTGTACCTTGCAGTGTCCGCTGACTTTCTTCCAAGACGAACGTTCGAGTGGCCACCTCCTCCAACGTGGCCTTGCTCTTCTCCAACGCCGCACGCGCAGCTTTTTCCTGTTCATCCAGAGCCTCGAGACGCACGGCTAGCGCTTGATCCTCGGTCTCAAGCTCCTTGATGATGACTGTGCGTTGCACCCGCTGCATTGCTCCTACCACTCGCAAACCCGTATCGAAGAAGGCTGTGGTGGCAGCTCGAGCGCGCTTGCCTTCTCCTTGCACAGTCGCCTGTCGACGCTTTAGCTTGTCGCGAAGTTCGAGCAGTCCTTCTCGTTTGAATTCAAGCGTCTCGTTATCCTCACGCAGAGACAACACGCGTTCGTTGCCGATATCGGCGCACAGCGAGAGCTTCGCCAGCACTTCTTCACGGAAGCGCTCGTTGCGCTGGATGATCACGCTCAGTCGCTGAAGAAGCTGGTCCTTCCACGCCAGCTCCTTTCGACGCAAGGCTGCATCACTCTGCAAACGCTCAAGCTCATCACGAACGACATCCAACTCTCGTCCAAGCGCTTGCATCTCGGCTGGCGTGATAGGCACAATGCGCACTGTGCCCATGCCTGCTTTGGCGATCATCCCTGTCGTTTGGGCTTTGGCTTGGACGCGCTCCAAGTTGCGCACCTGCAGTTCCTTCGCAGCTAGTGGACCGCGTTGTAGCGTCTCCAAGTCGAGACGTTTCTCGGCTGATTCGCGCATTTGAAGCGCTTTGATCTCGTAGAAGTGCCCGAGATCGGTGGCCAACACCCGAGCGCCACTGGTTACGTCGTCGAAGCTCTCGTAGACGGCAGGAGCATCCAACCTGTAGGCCTCCACAGGACTGGAGATCAGCTCCTTCTGCTCGAACTCGCGTTGAAAGGCTTTGAGTGCCTCACGCTGAGCCTTTTGCTCTTCAAGACGAAGCGCCTGGAGCTCAACCTGTGACTCGCGTCGGACCTGCTCTTGCCGTTCAGCCTCCAATTCGTCCATTTGCCGCACCACAACTCGGTTGCGTTCGTGACGCTCAAGGTCGCTGATGAGCAGATCTTCTACCTTTCGTGATCGCTGATCTTCGAGCGTCATGCTTTCAGTCTCCTGCAGCCTCCGCGCGTTTTCGAGCTTCTTGGCCTCCATCTGCTCGAAAAACTGTTGCTGAGCCTCTCGTTCGCGTCGCTGAATAGACCGGCGAGCTTCAATCGCCCGTTGTTCTCGCTCTTTCTCCTCCTCCTCTTTAGCCTGGCGATGGGCTTCAATCTCGGCGTGCTTGGCTTGCACACGCTGCATTTCACGCTGCCGCTGACGAGCAACTTCTTCTTCCAACACCAGAGCAGCCTCATAGCGCTCAAGTATGATATGAGTTGGACCAGCACCTTCAGTGCCGCGATCATAGAGCTCCTGCTGGATCCATGGGAGACCGCGGGTTGCGAACAGCTCAGCAACTCGAGCATGGACACTCGAATCAGGACCTGCAGGCTCTGCATGGGATGCTTGTGTGTCGTTTTCATCCTGCCTGGGTGACGTGTTTCGCTGCTGGCCAACTTCGGGGGATGGCTCTTGAGCTCTAATAGATCCTGCTACACTGCCTTTACGACTTGTACTCGAGCTGGTACGTTGGGCATCGCCGATATTTGAGGTTTTATTATCCGTCTCCGCTGTCTCACTGACGGGCTGCGGCTGTACGGTTGACGCCCCGGCAAGCTGTCGGAACAAGTCGTAGAAGAACGAGCTCCGTTCCTGCAGTATTTCATGACCTCCTTTGAGCCACGCTACGTGCAAACGCCGAACCTCAGCACTGTAGGGGTCTTCTGTTGAGACGTTAGTGATCGCCAATGCTTCGGACACACTTTTCACCAACGAGAACCCGGTCGAACACGATGGCCCAGTTGCTCCGGTGATGATCTCAACTTGCTGAGGACTGAATAATGCGTTTTCAGATCCGTGGACTACAATCAGCGCAAATGGTGCAGGAATCACGGAAGCTAGGTTAGCTGCAGCAGCTCCGACATCTCGGTTCTTCGCAGCTCCGCGCAGAAGAACTCGAAGCACCTGGCCGACTTTCTCGTTGTCATCGATTGCAGTCTCGTTCACTGTGGTGTAACCATTCGCTGGTGGTGGTGGCTCAATCGTTTGTAGAAAACCCCGCCGAGTCCGGAAGAATGTTTCAAGTGCTGCTGATCGACTAGGCGCGACTTGAGTGAGATAGTACTCGCTGAAGAGTGCAGATGCCAGCGCCTCATGGAGCTCAACAGCGTCGCCACTGTTTGTCAGCACTCCAGGTTGAATGTCGGCACTTGCATCCAGCAATTTCTGTAGAGATCGCAGCGTTCTGCGTTCGACTTCCGTGACACTGGCCAAAGCATTGACAAGCACGAGACCACGCAGTGATCGAGCAAAGAGCCCGAGAGCACCTCCAGCATCGCCTTTTGTCTGCCTCATTGGGAGCGCCATGCCCAGCAGTTGCAGTGCTGTACTCCCACCAGTACCAAAGCCTACGAGATACTGCGGTACAGCGCCAATACCCAGCTTTGGCTGCACGAGCCACTCTCTCGATCGCGTCATGACGTGTTCGAGAAGTCGGGAGTAAACGCCCGCAAATCGCGCGTTGTGCCAGGTCACTCCGCGTTTCGAGCGGGTTGGGAAGCCACACAGCAGTATTTTTCCTCGTGGAAAGTGGACAAGCAACGGGTGGAAGAACGCCTCCAATGTCTCGAGCCGCTGAAAAGCATCAAGAAATACCGTCAATCGAAATGCTGTGGTGTTCGGAAGCCCTGACGTCTCCTGGGCCGTGGGCTTGATGGACTCCTGCGTTGGTGACGTCCATGTCGCTGCCAATTCAGCGTCCGCACTAGCTTTCGATGGCGAGGATTGCATCGTGGCGTGCGAAAGAATGCCGTACGAAACGATGGTGTCTTCGTCCACCTGGAAGGTCTTCCATCTATCCGATAGCGGGAACACGAGTGGATCGTCAGGCTTGTCGCCCGACGTCGTTGTTTGCACCTGCTTCTTCAAAGCGAGCTGTGGAATCGCTGCAGAAGTTGAGGCTTCAGGCTCATTGTTTTCATCGTCCTGAAGCACATCGTTGTTGCTGCTGTGACTGTCGATCGTCGACTCAGATAAAGAGCTGTCCGAGTTAAAGTTTGGCGTGGAGCTCAGCGTGAGTGGCGGTTGTGATTTTGCGCGTGCACGACGTCTTGCTTCCAGCTCTTTCAATGCACGTTTGCTCCGCGCGTGCGCCCACTCAGGTAGTGTCACGCGCAGCTGTGTCTTCTTCTTTGGAGAGTTAGCAAGAGAGTGCGAGGCTGCGGTGGCTTCTTCTTGCCAGTGCTGGACGTGGTCTCGCTTCTCCAGCGACGGCTGCTGGAACCTCACGTGACGTTTAGCATCCTTTGCTGTGGATGGCACCAGATCAGCCTCGCGACCTCGTGCGAGATACGATGACGGTTCTTGTGCAGCTGTCGAGAAGTGGCGGACGAAATCTTCCCGCGTGAAATATTGCCGTGACTTGCCTCGAGACAGCACGGTCACGCACTCCTCTGCGTCCTGCTCGGTCCACAGATCGTTGTTTGGACACACTCTCAGCTCCACGACGGCCTGCATCAAGTCGTCCACGCTGACGACGCCTTCATCGCGAGGGTCGAAGTGCACGTAGGCCTCGGACAGCGGAAGGCCGCGCTTCAGAGCTTCCGAGACGACCTCTGCGAGTGCCTGCAGGACTTCACGAGCTCTGTCTGCAGACCGGTCGTTTGAGCTGGGACTTGAACGCTCACCAGTTGGCAGGCGGCGGGGCATGGCGATGGAGCTGCTGGACGAGCGCGATGCCGGACAAGATGGCTGCATGCGTCGCTTCGAAGTATACCGGTAAAACCGGTACATGAAGTTGAAGTGAGTGACCAATCAGCGACGCGTATCCACAGAACGTTTCGCTGGAAAGTTCCAACAGGTGACTGTCGATCACCGGAAGGCAACAAGTTCTGCACCAACGTGGAAAATGATCACCAGCACCAAGAAGAGGCCAAGGGCGGACTAAGTGGGCTGGGCATCAAGGTGACTCATTTTCCAATCTGCCCGTTTGAACGCACACCGGCAACACCTTCTTCAGTTATGGGCAACACCGCATCCACACGCCCAGAGATCTCCTCTCACTGGGACTTCACAGCTTCGGATTTGGCTCTGGATCACATGGAGAAGCAGACTACCGGCGACCACGACGCGGTCACTTCGATTTGGATGGAGACCGCAGCCTGCTACTGCGCCATTGCCCTCACGACGATGGTGGCGCTGCTCGTGGGCAGCTTCGCAGGGTCGCTCGCGCAGCCGAAGACAGCCCCAATTCTCGTCGACGTAGCCTGTCAAACTGAAGACGAGATGTTTCGAGAGCTGACTGTGAACCGAGACTGGCAGTCCTGCCATGATGACAGCAAGTGTGACGTCGACGACGACAGCCACTCCTACACCACCGAGTCGACAGAAATGTTCACCGATGCCGAATCCGAGGACTACGAGCAAGACTTGAACGGCAACGAGTCCGACTGGGAGAGCCTCAGCTCAGCAGCCGATGATATGCTTCGCGATATTTGTGATGCGTGCGAGAGCTGTACCGACGGCGACAGTGAGACTCAGGCTGAGCAGCTGTTGCGTTTGACTTCCGTGGTGTGCGCCGAAGAAGACGACTCTTCTCGCCCAATCTACCTTGATGACTACTTGTGCACTTGTGGAGAGTGCCCGCATTACAAAGTGATCGCGGACGACGTCGCAGATGGAGCGAAACCCTTGCGGTACAATGACCAGCAAGCACGAAGCATCATTCGTCTCGTGCAGGCCTTCTCCACTTACAACGAAGTGCTCGGCTACCGTGCTGACATGGTTCCTGCTGCGTACGAGTGTCTGCGGATCTGGAATGGAGACGAAGACAAGGCGTTCACATCACTCGTCACGCTGTACGACGAAGTGCCACAGCTTTGCGGTGCTCTGTGAGACTTGAAACAAACGAGGCCCCTCCGAGAGCTGCGAGCGTCA
>JAABLK010000003.1:67461-83651 GCA_012295415.1 Phytophthora chlamydospora
GGCACGATCGCAGCAGCCTGTCTTGCCGAAGTCTCTTGGGCTGCCAAGGAACGCCAGACACGAGGGGAATGGTAAACTGCGGCTTGTATTTACAAGGTGTGTGCGTGTGATGGCGTCCTAGCGCTCGATCCTTCATATATATGTGTGCTGCTCTGGTGAGCTCCCTTACTTCTGCTGCTGCTTGTGCAGCTGCTACGCTTACAAACTACTACTACTACGATGACGACGCGGTCAATTCACGGGCATGTACTGCTTGCTCTCGATGCGGCGCTCCTCCCTCCGACGGCGCATGAAGGTCGCTACCCTTGTGAGGCTCACGTACATCCCGATGGCGAAGAACGGCAGCACGAAAACCCACGTGAGCGGGTGCGCCAGCACCTCGACAAGGTTGGACGCTGGACCTCCAGTCTGCACGTGGTTGGCGGCCAGCGCACCACCCGAGCGCAGCGCGTGGCCCGCGCCGTTGTGGTGCCTCGAGTAGTAGATGTTGATCTCCATGGACGAGTCGTCGTCGACCCCGTTACCGTCCAGCGCCGCCACATTTGCCGCCGGCACCGATGCAGCCATCGTGGGCGTGACGACGGCCCTTGCCGAGAGTGTGGTGGCGCAGTCCACGGACAGCACGTCGGCGTGCGTGACCATGCAGATACGCACTTTGCGCACCGCTTCGACGATCTTCTTGGGCTCCACCATGTCGGGCGCCTCGCGCAGCAGCGCCACCACATTGGCCTCCTTCTGGCAGAACGCGGCCACATCCTGTGCGCATGCGGGGTTAGCGGCGATCGGCGTCAGCTCCTGCGGCGAATCGTCCGTCCGCAGCGGCCGCTGCTCTGACTCCCGCTCTTGCTTGCTCAACTGTCGTTGCTCCTGGTGGTATTGGGGCGGCATTTTACTGGTACGTCTCAAGTCTCTTTCGCTCCGGTGCAAGTAGCCGAATGTGGCTTTGGCCATGACGCTTCGCCGCGCCCGCTGCTGGTCATCGATGGTCTTTCTTTCCCGCCTCCAGCCCTACCGCACTGTGAGAAACAGTGTACTTCGCGGCACTAATACTCGGTGGCGTATTATTTTCTGGGATGAGAGGTCGAAATCCATAGTGAAATCATGTCAACAGCCTATAAGTAGATAAACCGCATGGTTCAGTAGCTTCGCAAAACAAAAGCAAACTTTCAAACAGACGATGAGGACCGCCTGATATCAACTCGTTTCACCAGAGCTTGCTCTCCAACATTTGGGCTGTGCAAGGTGCTGGCCCAGCCGACCATGCGTGGCTCACGAGCGGATAGCCGCTGCCAGCAGGGGTTCCAAGGCCCAGATGCCCTGCGCCATTTTCGTGAGACGTCCGCACCAGATAAAACTGTCAAATGCGCAGATATGCAAGGGGCCGCTTCAACCTGGCGCTTGTCGTGCTCGCACACATCCGGTGAGAAGCGAGTCGTTCCCATGCAAAAGGGCCGGCAATAGAGCTTGCGATGGTCCTTGCGATGCGGCAACAGAGCGCTGCCCCGCGTCAAGCCGCCCTTCTTCTTCAAGCTCGAGTGCACGATCCGAATGCGGCACTGATCCGTCAAGTCGCTGTCCTGTACACCACACTAAATGGTGTACGCCTTACATAGGGCTCGAGTGTTCGCCCCACTTCAATCATGAGCTTCTTGTCCGCGACGGAGGTGGGCGAGCTGCGCCGTCTGCTGTGGCCGGCGGCGACAGGCGCTGACGACGCTGCCGACGACTTGCGGCGCTGGTACCAGCAGGGCTTCGAGTTCCAGGCGCTACAGGCCTTCCCGCTGGGGCTTGTGCAGGGTAACGGCGGGCCGTGCGGTGTCCTGGCGGCCGTGCAGGCCGAGATGCTGCGTCTCATGCTGTTCGTGCACCACCGCGAGGAGATGGGCAGCGACAGCTTCGATCTGCAGCAGGTGCTGGAGCGAGAGCGACTGGCGGAGGACGAGGCGGCCCGACGGAAGCTGCTGGCGGAGGCCATGGCCTCTCTTCTCGTGCAGTGCGCTGCATCCAGCGGTAGAGCGACTGTGCGCGTGGTGGTGCAGGAGGGAGAGGCAGCTTACAAAGAGAGCGTTGTACCCGTGTCTGAGGCTACGATGGACTTCCCGCCGCCGGAACTTGTGGCGCTCTTGCAGCGCGAAATGCCGGCGTTCTGCAGTCCACACGGCGTCGTCAACTTCACTTTCAGCGTGTTGCGGACCAAGAGTGTCTCCATTGTGCGCGAGGAGATGGATGACCCGACAAATGCGCTGACGGGGGCATTCGGGTACTGTACGCAGGAGCTGCTAAACCTGCTACTCACAGGCAAGGCCGTCTCCAACGTGTTTGATGGGAGCGTCCCCATGGGCGACTCGGGGTTATCCTTGCATGGAGTGCCGCAACGAGCGCGCATCGGCTACTTGACGCAGCTCGAGGCGCTGTGTTACTGTCAGGTGGGCAGCTTCTACAAGTCGCCGCAGTACCCTGTGTGGGTACTTGGCAGTTCCTCGCACTTCAGTGTTGGCTTCGCCCTGGACGCTCGGGTTTGCGAAGAATCAGCCTCCGAGCAGCTTTTCCAGAGAGTGCAACGAGTATTCAAGACGTACGACCCGATGGAGACCGGGTTCATGCAGATGGCGTCACTGGCCGACTCACTGCAGCAGCTCGGGGTATCCCCCGAGATCCTCTCAAACGAGTACTGGATGGCGCGATTGCTTGCAACACTGGAGATCTCTTGTGGCGCCGGCATCATGCTCTGGGACGAGTATTGGAAGGTTATCTCAGTCTTACTGCACACCGGTGACTTTGAGCTCGCGCTGTCTGGGGGATATGACGCCAGTGTCACGACGGAAACGCACCATACTCTTCATCGCTCTGACTCGGACCTTGCGCGGGAGTTGCAGGCGCAATTTGACGCTGAAGAAGGTGGTGGGTCTGATTCTTCTGCTCAGGCTCAGATTAACTCACAGCCCCATCAGCCACCACCAACGGAGCCAAGTGCGGCTCCACTCCATTCGTTCGAGTGGTTCTACTACAATGGTCTGGGAAGCAACGGCACTCAGAGCAATGGACGCCGTCCTCAACTTACCAAGTGTCATGTGACGCTGGAGAAGTCTGAGGAGTTTATCGGTAAGTCCGTCCCTATTCAGAATTCAGGAAAAAGTGGAGGTCATGGTTCGCCTCCGCTTGAAGAAATTTTGAGGACGAAGTGGCCCGGCGCCCAAATCGACTGGTTGGGCTCTCCTGTTCCAAGTATCGACTAGCGGTCACGCAATAGGGAGTATGGGAGGTTTGATTTGGGGGGGTAAAGCACGATTTTGTCATTGACGATGATAAGTGCGCAAATGAAGGCCGTCCACTGCAAGATACTTCGAAGTAGTTTGTTTGCAATTTCGCTTTTGTCAGCTCGATGGTTGACAGGGTGTGAGAACTCCTTCAGCAGACGCACGACGTGAAAAAAATCTCGTTGGATGTCGGTTGTTTCGTGGGCGTGGTTGGACTTTGTTCATGATTGTGAATCACAGTTGTGATAGTACATCTAACTTTGAAGTATGATTTCTGCGTAGTTATGAAACACTCCCAACGGTGAAGGTTCCCATCGGAGACTTTCCACATGCCGTTTCAGCAGTCGCCCCGTGGTATCGCCCAACGCCACGATCCCCAGAGTGGAAAACGGGAGCGTTCGCCAAAGAAATATGCCGGCGCTCCAGCACGGCCAGGATGCCGTCAACGTCGACATGTCAGAGAAAGCGGCGAACCGAGTCGAAGACCTCGTGCTCGGAACGGACGATGTCACTGTGCTCGAAAATGCCCACCCTGACCCAAAGCACCGCAGTGGACGCGGGCGTGCAAATGACACGAGGCAACCGCCGAAGGAGACGATAGTAGCGACTGAGCAAAGGGTGTCCATGCCCACAGCGTCGTCCAGTCCTCGGCCCTCGGTGACAGAACTCGTCATCGCCGAGGTGGCCACGTTTCATGACGTGTTTGGGTTTCTTGGAGTGCCCATGATTATCGTCTTTGTAGTGTCGGCCATGTGGACGTTCACGCTGGCCTACATCCAAGTGCATGCGACAGAGATGGCGAACTTGGTGATGAATACGACGAACTTCGACAACGGCGACTTCTGGTTGCTTCCTCGACCAGACGATGACATCGTGATATCGTCTGCCATGATGCTCTCATTCTTCGGGATCGGGTATAGTGGTTTGGTGGTCATGATGCTTCTTTTCGCGAGGCTTGGTGGTGAGGCGAAAGCGCTCGGTAGCAGTACTGGAGGCCTGAGCGGTGGGGTCAATCCTGGTGTCGATAGTATGGCTGATGCCGTTGTGAAACGCGAGAACACGGCCAGGTACAGCAAGTTTGATGTTTATCTGGAGTGGGTGGGTCGCATCGTTCCGAAAGATATTCGCGATCATTACTACGTGAGCTTATTAGTGGATAGATCTAACACTACACAGAGCGTAGTGTAGTTCCGGATTGAGTGAGTATTCACGCTTCTAATGCAAGGTTGTGATGTGTAGGCTGCAGCGTTGGACCTTCCGAAGCTGATCTTCCAGACAACGACATTGTTAACCTATCTCAGCCTCGGGTTCCCTACTTCTGTTATTTATCTGTATTCGGTTTTGCTTTTACGCAATTGGTTTGTGGCCTGCTATCGGTCTCAACGATATGTAGCCGACCCCAACCTGATTATCGCTCGACTCTACTACACGTACGTGTAGCTGACAGTTGCGCTGATAGCACGCAGCATACACTTACAAGCTTGCTGAACTGTACAGATACGACCTGTTCTTTGCTGTGTTTGCTCCACTCGTGGTGCTCCTCTATTTCATTCAATCTTTCGAGTTCAACCGTGTCGTATTTGCAACAAAGATGGAGACTATCCAAGGTGGTTCCTTCGACACAATCGCTCGGCTTTTCGGGGACCCGTCACAGATATCAAGTTTTCGCAACGCGTTTCACTACTTGCAATTTTCATCCGGTGCATCGTTGTTCTCCAAGTCCGCTCTAAATCTGCTGTCATTGTACAAGTGGCGCAAGATCATCACGACGTTGATACACAATCACCACGAGCGTCGTGTCGAGCGTGAGCGGAAAATGCAAGTACTACCTCTTTCTGACGAAAACAAACCACGGGTTCGCGCACAAAGCTTGAAGTCAGCAATCGTCAAAACGATCGAGGCGACAGCAAGAAAAACCAAGCTAGGGAAGCACTTCGCCCCGAAAGTTTTGCTCTCGCTGATCTTCTTTGTCGCTGGCTCCGCCGTCTTCGTGTATTCCATCGGGTCAGTGCAATCTAGTCGTGCAGTGTGCAGCAAGTTCGACAAGTGCGTCGTGGCGAGCTACCGGTGGAACTTCGGTGTCGAGCATTGCCCATGCCTAGTATTTGCAGACCGACAGACGACCCCTCGAACATACACGGAGTGGACGGATCCCGAGGACACGATATCGAAGCTCGCGGAGCTGGCGTTTGCCGGAGAATTACGTATCGTTCAGATCATCAATCGGGCACTACCGGAATTCCCCGAAGAGCTGCGGAAGTGCGACCACCTTGAGCAACTTATCCTGGTCTACACTAAGACCCTTCGCCTACCCGAGTGGATGTCGGAGTTTTCCAATCTCGAATATCTGTACGTTCGTCCAATGTGCCATGCCAGTAGTTGGACATTATGGTTAACTACGCTAACTACATCGTGGGTATGATGCTGAATGTGACAGCCACATGGAGGGCGACTACACAAGCAAAAGACTCCAGACAATCCCAGCGGGTATCTTTGATCATATGCCTCATCTAGCATTTATTCATTTTGGTGGAATTCCGGATGTGGAAGAGCTCCCCTCGTTCTCCTCTCTGAAAAATCTCCGGTATTTGGCGTTGGCAATCCTGAACTCACTTCTAGAGTTACCGAGATTCGAGGGACTCTCAAAACTAGCCACGTTAAACATTGTCGAGGCAACAAGAGCCAAGACCCTCCCTTCATTGACGTCACTCGTGAACCTCAAGTCTCTGGGGATCCGCTATCGTAGTGCGGTGTGCTGCAACGGGTACATCACGGGCACGTGTGATATCACCGCGTTTCAATGCGTGCCAAAAGCCGACGAGAAGTACCCCATGACATGTACCACCGATCGCGTTTCCGACGAAGATAAGGCGATTCTCGACATGTACGACGCGAGTGCGATTTGTCCGAATTCATTTGCGTATGATCTGGAGTCAGCCGCACCAACAAAACATACGTCCGACGATCTATGCGGCAGCACGTTGTACAAGAGCTGCACGCTGAACGGAGTCCAAGGTATCTGCTACAACACGCGCATGATGGTGATCAGTTGTGTCACCCAACCGGCCTACATCACGATGCGGCAGCTTCAGATCGAGCGAAACGTTGGCGAACCTTGCAATGTCACGATTGAAGCGTGGCTGGGTTGCAAGTAGGCCTTCTTCACTTGAGCTTCGGTATCTCGTGTGTTGAATGCACAATACCAACTTTACAATACCTTACTATTCAATGATGCAACTTCAACTATCATGTGGTCCACACACGCGACTTCGTGTTTTCCCGCGTTAATCAAGTCCAGCATGAGACGCATCGGCGGTGGCCGGGCGCGGGCACGGCATGAGGACAACGACGAGGAGCGCGTGGTGTACTGCGACCTGGACGTAGACTCGCACAGCCATGATCTGCTGCTTTCACCTGACGCCAGCTCCGCGCCACCGCAACCTCGCGCGGCGACGGCAACTGCTGCAGGCGAGGGCTCCCAACTCTTCCCGCGGCGGCCTCAGCAGCCTCTGTTCAACCTCGGTACGTCGCTGCATTTAATAGCGATAATCGGTTGAGTCTGACGACCGTCTTGATGCAGATGACAGCGGAGACGAAGCCAAGGAGGAGGATGGCGAGGAGGAGAACCCATTCGCATCTCTGCTTCAGCTGGCGAAGCCAACAGCAGAGACGCAGGAAAGCCTCACTCGACCAAAAGGAGGCAACACCACTGCACGCAAGCCCCGCTCAATACTGAAGCGAAGTCAGCAGCTCGGTGGACCGGCAACGAGAAACCTGGTCGGCGCGAGCAAGAAACTTGGGTTCGAGACGGCCGACTCGAGACCGGCGCGGTGGAGCACGAGGGCGAAACCTTCAGCTGCCGACACCAACAATCGCCGCAAGTCGCTGAGTGCGATCCAAAAGCGTCGCTCGCAGCTGGAGAAATCTGCTGCTAAGAGGTTCGTGCAGTGTCGTGGTGCTTCTTGAGAATGCTACTGTAGCTGACGTGGCTGGTGGGTCGATACAGAAGAAAGTCGATGCCGCCGACGCTGTCGGGCACACAGGCATCGCTGAGTAAATCAAGCTTGGATGACAGCGTGGGCACGATACCTACTGCTCCAAAGAGACGACTGCTCTCTGATGTGCTGCAGCGCGCAACGACTCTGTCGCAACAGCAGAACGCGAGCAACGACGAGTATTCGGCCTCTCAGGTTTGTTTGATAGTAGTATATCTGGTGGCGTCTCGAATGCTAGTCTCACCTACGTCTGCCCGGTGTCTAGATGCACGAAAATGAAAATCCCATGGAGAGCGACGCGATTCTGGACACGGAACATCAAATGCGTGCCGAAGCGTTCGCTCCACAGATCTTTTCCCCAACGAAGCCCGCGACGACAGGTGTGGCCACTGGTCGGAAGCCCAAGGCCGATGCAGTTGCCTCAAAAATCCGTGGTAACGTTGGGGACGTTGTACGCAAGGCGATTCGCAAAAGTAACCGGGAGCTCACGTTACTTCGATCCCACGGGCAGCATTTGCTTTCGCACCAAAGCAACAATTCCTCGCCAACGGGTACCATGACGGCAGTGGAGTCTATCCAAGAACGGGCATCTGTTGTCATTTGCTTGAAGCAACGCCGTTCCGTTACACCTCATTTTGTCGCGTTTGAGTGTCGAATTCACGATATTGAAGACAAGCTGCTGAAGAGCGACGCTCGCATGCTGAAAGATAACCCCTCGATCGTGCTTGAAGCACATTTCCAGCCGTCAGCTATCCAGTACCTCAAGTTGTGTCCTGGGAATCTCCTGAAAATTTACGAGCCACTTCATTTTGTCGCGGAGGAAGCGGCTGCAGGCTCAACCAGCAAACCCAAGTGGTTTCTATTGAGCACCCACTTAACTGAAGTGATGAAAGAAAAGCACCACTGTGCTGATGAACGGAGAAGTGAATGAAGCGAGATTTATCAAAGCAAACAGTGTTACCAGTTTCCTGTTGGACTACTCAAAGGCTGTAGGCTTGGCACGTTTTTGAGGCTACGAGCCAAACGAAGACGGGATTGCGACGTGGGTTTATAGCGGAAGTTTGGTGGAGATTTTGAAAAGGCAACCAGGTCGTGAGTTTGCTGTGTTCGCTCACGATCAAACACCGTTTTGGGCCTCGCACGAGATGCTGGTGGCTGGCGCTGATAAGCTTCACGAAGAGTTGTTGTTGAGCTAATAGGTGCCTGCGTTTTCTGGCGGCATGTGTCGTTCAAGAGAGCTGTTTCCTGATCCATCCGCGCAAGTATTTGCAGTTGCCGAAAACGCTTGTGTTGTTCCATGTGAGGCACCCGAGTCAGTCGTATGGATGTTGAGGTGGAGGCAAGTGGGGATACCGGGTGCTGAGATCCGTAAAGATGCGGGTTGTAAAGCTGCAACACACGTAGCTGCTCGCTGTTCGTCAACTCGAACAGTGGACTTCTGTATTTTTCAGGATGCTTCTCTCGCCACCGTCTCCGCAATATCTCTCGCGCTCGATCAGCCGCATTGTCGAGCCGACACGCGCTGCGAAAGAACCGTGCGATAATTAATGCCGCATTGTGCTGGTCGCGTGATGAACCACAACTGGATGATTCTTCGGAGTTCGTATCGTCTTCTTCTGATGCATTCTGCTGAGAATTATGGTGGTGATTTCTGAATCCTTCAGCGGAGGTCGCTGCAGCGCAAGGATGCAAATTTCGTTGGTTGGAAGCACCACGAGACTCTGGGAGGATCACGGAGGCCGTCAGTCGCCGGGCTTGAACCACCTGCAGGCTCTGCGGTCGACGCAGAACTCGATCTCGGCGAAAGTTGACACCAACGAAGTGAGGCGTACCGGTGCCGAGATCATCGTCCACTTGTGCCTTCGAAGGCTTCGATCGCTGTACACGTGACCCTACAAGTGGGTTCTACACAAACAATTCATAACCAGGTAATAAGCACTTCATCGAACCACTTCTACCGTTTATATAACCTACACGGTGCAAAGCTTCACCCAGTGGTTGACCGAGACGAACTTTGCGTAGGATGTTTGACGAGTGATTCCTTCAAGAGCAGTTGCAGGTAAGTAACCTGGAGTTGCAGTGAGTAATAGTGAAGTTTGCAAATACGTTGGCGCTTACACGTAGTTTAGAATGGGACTGCTGCGCTCAGGACCGCTGGAGCGATACTCCACACAACAGCTCAACTGTTCATTGAGATGGGGAGCTGCGGCGGGATCCATCTCAACTACCATCGTCGAGCTTGTGAAGTAGAACAAACGCCAAGTATCCTTACTTGCCGCGTGCCAAAGCGCTCGAGTCTTCAAGTGAGGTATTTATATGGCAGGATGCTTCGGTTAGCTGCCGTTTATAGCCCACTCCTTCAGTAGTGTCGAACACCGGATACTCCCGTTCCGCAGCATGCCCTCCAGGGTTCGCGGCGCAAAATTCAGATGCACAGCTCGAAACTCCGGCTGCAACGAGCCAACTGTGTCTTGCTTTGCCGAAGTGTCGTTGCCGCGGCCAATCTTGAAAGCATCACCTGTATCTTTGACAAGCTTTAACCGGAGGAGATTCTCTAGCGCTTTCTGAGCCTCACTTCGTGTTGGCAGCTGCGCAAGCATATCGTGCTGGCGCAGAAAATTTTCCCACCTCGCGTAAACCATCTCGAGCGTGAACACGCGCTGGTCGGCTTTTTCGAGGTGCCCCATCCCGATGAGAAGAGCAATACCATGCTCTGTTACAGTCTCGAGAACTGCGAGCTGATGATCTTGCTCCAGCAAATGTCTGGCGCGCTGGAAGTGTTGAGATGTCAAGAGTGGTGCATCTTTCTCGAGGTAGCAAACCGCAGCTGCAGCCAGACGAACGAAAAATGCTTGGGGCTTGCCGATGTCGTAGTCAAACTCGAGGCTAGAAAGAAACTTGCTGGGCTTCAGCAGCAAATCCTTCACACTGTTTGTGTAGACCGCAGCGTATTCTGGGGAGGGACGTCGTAGGTCGTTGTTTGACTTCCACTGAAAAGTATCAAGGGACAGAGTGCGCACAAGGTGTTCTCGTATCTGGGGGAATGAGGGCCTCTCAACGACGATCTGAAGATTCGAAAACCTGACGTAAAGCAACAATAGGCGCAGGCAAGAGCAGCACATAATGTTAGTATTCTTTGCAAACAAAAAATCGCCTTCTGACTTATTTAAAGAGATATTACCTGGAGCGCACACGTTTCTCCATGTTGTCCACGACGTTGTAGTTATCTGTGATCCCTAGTACGCCCATCTTGATATCTTTTGCCTACCGAAACGCAGTCAAAGTTAGCAAACGGAATTTCCATCCTCAATCAGATTTTAGCATCCCTTACCTGCAACCAGTCGAGGAGATTGTACAGGAGCAACTGCTTTGCGTTGCTGTTCTCACGCACAAACTGCTCCAAGGCGTCAAGGATGACAATCACATGATCTCCAGCCTTTGCTTTGCCGACGAGCAAACCTCGTAGATACTCGTACATGTTCCAGTAGGACAGCACCTTCAACACCAATTATTGCAAATACAACATGCAGTTAGTTTCAGGACAATGTTCCTTTAGAGGACGAAGCGTTGCAAACCGAACCGGGTGCTTGACTGCGGTGGCGTGGGTGAGCTGCGCCGTAAGCTCCTTGAACGCCTCGAGTTCGTTCTGAAGAATTAGACCGTTCAGGTACACAACCGTGAAGCTGCCAAACTTGCCGCGCAGGCTACGCATAGCCCGCGTCACGATGCAGCGTCTGTCGCTTCCCGCGCACCCCAGCAGCAGCCCGGACTGGTTCTCGCCGAACTGCACCGTGCGCTCGAAGAGCTGCTCCAGCTGCGTCGCCGCCGCCGCCAAATTATCTTTTTCTCCCGCTTTCCTGCCCCCATCAGCTACGGGTGGTGCCTGCAGCGCCTCGCTCTTGAGATGCAGTCGTAGNGCGCACCGCACAGAGCGCACTTCCTCCTCCGTCAGCGCAGCTTCACCCATTTTTGAATAAGTTTTGTTTTAGGAAAAAATCATTTTTGTTTTTGGCGCAATTCATCTGTCCGGATATCACACTTTCCCAGGGAAAGTGTCTCTTTCCACAACCACAGCAATGAAAGCTGCCAACTGGGACGGGCAAAGCGAGCGGATAGCTCAACGGTTGAAAACCAATGAGCCATTCCGACCCATCAAGTGCCCGTTAGAATCTGAGCTTCAAATTGCAGTGGCAGCGTCTTGCTTCACAACCTCATCACATCCAATTTTGCAGGGATCGAAGTTCTAGCTATCGAAGAACTTCGAAGTACTAGCTAGCAATGACAACTAAGTCGGTCAAGACGCCTCTGTCAGAGGCAAGCGCTTCAGGTAACGTATTGGCGGTGAGCAACCTCCTCGAGGCTGGTGCGGTGATAACCCCAAGTGTCGGTGAGAGAGCAGTCAAGTCGATGGATGAAGCTGAGTCCGAGGCGTGCATCCAGGCAGCTGAGAACGGTCACTTGGAAGTGCTGAAGCTTCTTCTACCAGCCGCAAAAGGGCAACTGGAGACCAGGGGAGTCTCCTGTGAAGCTGCCAAAACGTTTTGGAGAAGTGTTTTGAACGCAGCAATTCGAGGTGGCAGCGAAGATGCTGTGTCTCTTGTGCTGGACACCAGCGAGCTTCGGCTTGACACAGATGACAACTCAACGAGCACCAGTGTGCGCTGCGAAGACCCGCCGTTGTTTGAAGCGGTGAAATGCGACAACATTGCCATGGTCAAGCTGCTGCTGTTGCGTGGAGCGAGCTTGAAGGAGCGCAATCTACTGGGCCATACGCTTCTGCACGCGGTAGCAGGACACAATGCTCAACATGTGACCGACTTGGTCTTCTCGGACGCTCTGAAGAACGAGGTTGATCAGCAGGGCAACTCGGCACTGCACTACGCCGTGGACTACGGCCATACCAATCTCACTGCGCGACTTCTTAATGCCGAGGTGGACGTGGATGCTACGAATACCCGCATGATAACACCTCTGCATCTTGCTGTGCGTCGTGGACGAGTTGACCTCGCCAAACTGTTACTGGTGGAAGGGAAAGCGAATCCAAACAAGAAGGACTTCGTGGGCAACACGCCACTGCACGACGCCATTGTTCTTGATGAAGCCAGCCTGGCGGAGGAAGAGCCTCGGAACGAAGCTTCAGTGGCGGAAGAGCTTCCGGAGCGTGTTCATGTGGCGCTAGCCGAGCTGTTGCTCTCGCATGGGGCTGACGCGAACTTGGAGAACGAAACATCGGGGTATTCTCCGCTGCACCAGGCGCTTCGTGACGGCTACGAGCGCACTGCGACAGTGTTGCTCGCGCATGGAGCCGACGCGACCGAGAAGAGCAAGTTTGGGGTCACGCCTCTCCACGTAGCTGCTGCGTTCGACGCGAGCGCTGACATGTGGAAGGAGCTCCTGGCGCACGGAGCTGAGCTGACTGCGAAGAACGAAGACGGAAAGACCCCGCTGGACCTAATCTCTGACCGAGAGGCGCGCGAGAATCTGGTGGCCGAGATCCAGCGGGCAGTGTTCGCTTCGTCTTGCAGCTTTGAAGAATGATCGAGCAAGTCTCTCAACGACGCATGAGGTACTGGCAGTTGGGTAGTGAGAGACGTACGTGCATCGATCGGTACATGGAGTCGCAGTGGCTCCGCCGCGTAGTAACCGAACAAATCGAAGGCAATGGCAACCGGCCATGTTGACAACATCGAATCCTTGTTTCACCCTGTGTAGTTGTACACCATATTTACTATATGTGTCCCACACAAATCCTATTTTCAGCCCGAAAAAGAGCGCGAAGGCGGTGGAGGGAGCTCACTTGGTTTTGCGGAGGTAAAATGAACGGAGCGAGCGGCGCCTCTGCGGGCGGCACGGAGCAGCGCGCTCAGCCGACGACCGAGCAAACCTCCAGTGAGCCTGGAACGAAGGAAGATCGCGCAGCTACAGCTGCTGTTGCATCCCCTGTTGCCCCAGAAACCACAAATGGAAGCCTCGAGGCCGTGGCAGCTGGGAGCCAGCCTCCAGTTGTCGAGACCTACGCTGCTGCGGCGACGGTAGCGGGAGCAGTAGTTGTTGCCAAGAACATCGATGCTGCCAGCGCATCTGAAGCCATGGCCGCGTGTGCGACGATGGGATCTGACGCTGTCTCTCCCAACACCGACGGCGAGCAGCAGGACGATTCAGGGGCCAAATGCGTGAGCAGTACTGCTGTCGGTGGGTCGGCTACGGCCGATGAACCATGTGCAACCCGAAGCGATGGGGCCGTTGCAGTGGCTGCGAGTACCAAGAACAAGCGCGTTCACGAGGACAATGAAGACACGACAACGTCTGACAAGTTGCACCCACGCAAGCGTGCTGCCCTCGGGAACGGCGAAATTACCGTGCCTACCTCTGCCGGTCAGACAACGGACGAGGCCGTAGGCGACAGCTCAGATGACGTCGAGATGAGTGAGCCAATGGATGAAGAAGACCAGATTCGTAACAATGCGATCCACGCTAGCGAAGAAGACAAGCGACACCACCAGGAGTTCTGCAACAGCCTGGAAGAAAAGCAGCAGGTGGATGTTTATGACGTGGGAACGAAGGAGTGGCTGGCATCCAAGATCGAGCGCATTGATGACGAGGGTTACACTGTTCATTACATGGGCTGGAACTCCAAGTGCGACGAGAAAATCGAGAAGGCCAGCAATTACCGAATTTTGCCTCGCGCTACGAAAGCAGTCGAGGCGTGGGCAAAGTATCAGGCCAAGATTGACAAGCATCGCCGTGGGGCAGCGAAAAGGCTCGCTGCGGCGCCGACTTCCGAAGAAAGCGCTGAACATTTTGGTGCAGAAGCGCGAGAATTGGTGCCGACGTTTGTTCAAACTGGTCTCACGCGATCAGGGCGTGCGATCACTAGGCGTGTTGAGAATGGCGCTCTGAAGAAGCCCAAGGCGCCTGCAAAGAAGAAGGACGCATCGACCGTCGAGTCGAAGTTCCCAGAAGAAGATCTCTGTGGAATTTGTGGCGAGATTGAGGATGATGACCTCACTGACATCATGCTGTGCGATGGCGGCTGCCGCAAGTCTTATCACTTCTCGTGCCTGGGCATCGAGTCAGCCCCTGAGGGAGAGCAGTGGCTATGCGAGCAGTGCCGTACCAACGAGCAGGCATGCTTTGCTTGCGGGCGTAACGGAACAATCAGCGAAAAGGGTGGCGTGTTTCGCTGCAGCGTTGCGACCTGCGGCAAGTTCTTTCACCAGACTTGCGTCGACGGCAATAAGATGTCCCGCCGAGCTGGAGGGAAACTCAAGCCGGGATCGTCAACTGTGGAGGAGTTGCTGGAGTCTGACGCTTCTTTCCGCTGTCCTCGACACATTTGCTTCGTGTGTGAAGGGAAGAAAAAAAGTTCGGACCTCATGTGCTGCCTCAAGTGCCCAGAAGCGTACCACCCGCAATGCGTGCCGCCTAGTGCCCGCTACAACACAGTTGGTTTACTCTGCTGGAGGCATCCCGATGAGCAGCTACCGAAGATCCCGTCATTCTACCTCTCTGATCGCAGCATCGACACTGTGACGGTGGACTCTACTTTGCACCTCCCATGGATGTTTTTACCGAAGCGTGATCCGGATGCCAACAACCCTGACGATTGTCATCACTTTCGGCTGCTGCGGAATATCATCGAAGACGTTCGTCTCCAACCGCCGACGTACCGCAAGCTTGGCCGCAGCATTTACACCTTTAAGCAGCCGAAGGTCTCACTAGAGGACGCGCCCATGTGTGTTTGCAAAGAAACATGTGGAGAGGATTGCATCAACCGTTTGAGCTTTACCGAGTGTTTCGGCCCAGCGCCATCGCTGGGGATGAAATTCAACAAGCACAATAGAGAGTCGAACTGCACGCTCGGCGAGAACTGTGGAAATCGAGCGCTCCACCAGAAGGTATACCCTCGCTTCCAGCAGTTTCACACGGTCGAGAAAGGCTGGGGGCTTCGTGTGTTGGATTCTGTCAAGGCAGGACAGCTAGTGATCGAGTACGTTGGCGAGGTCATCAATGAGGAAGAGAAGGAACGTCGTCTTCTTGATCACGCGAAGAACAGCCCTGATGACAAGAACATGTACATTATGGAGCTCGGGAAGGGCGAGTATATCGACGCGCGCTTCAAAGGAAGTGTTTCCAGATTCATTAACCACTCGTGCGACCCCAATTGCCACTTGCTGAAGTGGCGTGTGAAAGGTGTTAACCGGATCGCTATCACTGCGTTGATGGACATCGAGCCGGGCACCGAGCTCTCGTACGACTATCAGTTTCACACGAAGCAAGCAATGGAGTGGAAATGCCACTGCAAGTCGAAAAACTGTCGTGGAACCATGGCACCTGAGAAGATTAATCAAACGAATGACTCACCGGTGAAGAAGCTGACGAAGAAGGAGCAAATTAAGCAGCGGAAGCGTGCTCTTATCCAAGAAAAAATTCAGCATGACAAAGAGATCAAGAGCACTGCTAGGCGGCTTTCTTTGACTGCGCATATCAGCATGGGCGATCGTACAACGATTGAAAAAATGGCTGTCCGCACGGGCCCAGCGGCACGTGAGCTGCAGTGGGCCAAGTACTATCATCTCTTCAACGTGCGGGACGCCAAGCATGGGTTCAATTTTAAGCTCCGCAAAGAGCTGCAAGATCAGAGAATTGGAACCCCTGAAATGGTGAAACAAGACCAGCTCAGCGTATCGGGGTCGACAACCGCAGCGTCGAGTCGGTCTGTAAGCCCAGCTCGTCTTTTGGGAGGTGAGGTCGAGTCTGCGCTCAACGAAGTCAAGCCAGCGGCAAAGGACTCTGTTGATGATTCGGATATGGCAGACTCAGCTAAGAAGGACTCGATCAAGGAGAGCTTGGCCAAAGAAGTCACGGACTCGATCAAGGAGAGCTTGAACAAGCAAGACGCGGCCATGACGGACTCGACCAAGGAGAGCTCGGCCAA
>JAABLK010000003.1:83751-146439 GCA_012295415.1 Phytophthora chlamydospora
CAAGGAGAGCTCGGCCAAAGAAGACTCGAAATCGACCGAGGAGAGCTTGGTCAAGGAAGTCTCGACCAAGGTAGACTACTCGACCAAGGAAGACTCGGCCGCGACGTACTCTACCAAGGAAGACTTGGTCATGGCGGGATTGGCCAAGGACTCGGCGAAGGAAGACTCAATTCCCGAAGAGCAACCAGCACTGATGGAAGACCCAGCGGTGCAGGCGTAATACTGCACATAGCTATGGGAAATACGATCGTGCGCGTTAATCTCCGCCGCGGTATCGTGTATACAGGTTGCGCTCCTTGGTGTGAGGGTTGACAGCAGTCGCAAATAGCTCGAAGTAATGAAGCCGCAAAACATTTCTTTTGGTTTGGGTTATTCGGATGGCCTCCTTCGCCAGAGGTCTTTGTTTGCATATGCCGCGGTGGCTGAGCACTAGAGTTTCAACCACGACGGCTTCTTGGCGGACTTTGCTCTTGCACTTGAAGACGCCTGCCGCGTTGAGTCAACTCGTGGTTCAGGCTTCGCAGCACTCGCGGGGTTTTCTGGGGGACATAAGCAACGTGACAACGGCGTCAGTACCCCAGAGACGCTCGTCAAGGTTCAGGATGCTTACCAAGGTGCAGTGGTTTCGGGTACTCGGTCGTCTGCAACGGATCCACGCTTTCCTTGGACTCGGCATGCTCGTCCACCAACTGAGCAAAAACAAAGTTAGTATGTTCACGCTGATGGTGGCAGGGCTCGAGTTCAATTACCAGATCACGTCGCAAGTAAAAGCCGATGCTGGCCCCCTCCGCTTGAGGTGGCACCTCCAGCCACGAGAGATACGTCAGTGCAGCAGGTACAAGATTCAACTCAGCCAGTGTCTTCGTAGCCGCCAACTTCTGGGTGGGAGGCGTGACGTAGAGATAGAACGTGGCTTCCTTGTACTGGTCCTCCAGACACTGGGCTACATGGTCCATGACGTCTTGGACGGTTTCGTTCGGGTGGAAAGAAGCCTGCATGACAGCTACTCATTCACATGATAGAAAACGGTTAAGCGCAAATGCATCCGACACCTAAAAAATAGCAGGTCTGCATACCTCGGTCCGGAAACTGGATACGGATTAATGCCGTTTGAAAGACCTTCTTGCGCTTGAGCTCATCGAGTTCACGCATCGCTTGAGTACGGAAGTTCTAAGAGCATATCCAAGATAAAGGCCAGTCCCGCCTATAAGCCCAACATCTGTGGCGTATTTCAATCAAACCACCCACCTTTGTCTTTTCCATCTCCTCCCGCCGAGCTTTAAGGCTCGAGATCAACAGTTGCGCGTCGCTGCGCTCATCTTCCGCACGAACGGCGACTGCGTCATTTCGTCCGCTCACGGGTCTCCCCTCGAGAGAAACAGTCGTGTTTCGAGGGGGTTTCTCGTGGCCAACCAGCTGATCTTGCTTGGATTTAAGTGCATCAACAAGAACTTCGGTTGTGCTGGGGCCGCGCGGTTGCATCTGAACAAACGTCAACGTATGAGTCGAGGCGTATTCAACCCACGAAGATACAGCGCTGGTCGCACCTGTACGCGGGTAATTTGTGTCTTGAATACGTCGAAGGTCGGGTCTGCTTTCATCACGCGAACAACTGGACGTGCATCCAGCGAGATATTCAAATCATCTGCCTCCACGTTCAGCAGCCTCAGGCCTTCCTCCAGCTTGCTTTTCTCGCGTGGGCTAGGATCCAACACGAGCATTTGAGTGTCTTGAACCACTGCAAAGCCCACGGACTTCAGAAACTCCAGGCCACCCTCAACTTGGCCCACTGAACGATGAAACGCAGCGTTCGACAAACGGATGGAGCGCATCTTCTCGTTTTCTACAGAGTCGATACAAACACCACGCCAAAAGTAAGTTATAGGAAGTAACGAGTCCTTCCAGCTGGCAGCATTGAGAACAGACCTGGGTCCGACAAGACGTTCGTCAAGATTTTCATCAACATCGTTACAGCGGTCCGAGACACTGCATCAAAGCTGCGGGCTCGCAAGAGTTGCAGCGCGTCGTAGCTGCTTATGGCCTTGTCTCCGGTATTCGCTCCCTTTTCCTCGATGTGAGCGTCTTCCATGTCAACATCCTCTGCCAGTGGCGCAGGAGAGCTGGCCGCCAACTCAGGTCCAGGAGGTGCAGGTGCAGGTGGTGCTGTAGTTGTCGGCGCAAATGAGACGTGGGGCTGCTGTGGGAATGCAGGGCGATCGTGTCTGCTGGAAGCAGCCGATCCAAGCTGGCCATCTGCAGCCTGGACTCGAAACATCGCTGACCCGCTCATGATACCGAGATCTATGTCGAAATCAAACACCGCCAAGTCAGCACTACAGCACGCATAGGGCCTCGTCTCGCACTGGTACCAAGCCACCTTTCAGAGTAGTCGTTGCGAAAGCTGGGAAGTCGATCTCACGCCGCAGGAAGCCGAGCGAGAACTGCCCAGTTGCCACGACACACACACACGACCGTCAGTTTTTGCATGGAATCCAAAGCGCAACAGAGAGCGCCTCACCTGCTCTGACGCTGGGAGCAAGTCGAAGAATGTCAAGATCCGCTCCATGGACGCGTCGCTCCCGAAAGACGCCTGGACGCGCTTTCCGTCGCGCAGCTGGATGCACACGCGCACCTGCTGCACCTCGGCTGCCCCCTCCAGCTCCTTCATCTCCACAGAAGCGTTGTTCGAGATGCCCGTTAGGCGGAAGGGGATGGACAGGTCGATGGGCTTGCTGCGATGCAGGAGCTGGTACTGGCGCGAATCGCTCAGGCGGAACTGCTCCCGCGCTTCTTCCAGCACTTGGAACTACACGCCCACAGAAAGAAAACGGAGGAAAGGTGAGAGCGAGAGAATCGAGTGGGGGCAGGAGATGCACGCACCATCGTCGTGCCGGGCGTCACCTTCACGCGCTTGGACTGGTCGTTAAACTCCACGTTCAGCGCCATCTCGTCGACAGCAACTTTGCTTCTCTCTTTGTCAAAGCGCTGAAGTGGTCCACTTCAAGATCGGCTTGAACCTGTGTAACAGCATTGAAAACCTCTGGTATAACCATACCCGCTGTGATTGGCTAACAAAAAGCAACTTGAAGTGAAACCTGAATTAGGCCGATTGCTCCGATCCTGTCCAGGTGGCAAGCCTGCCTACTGCTGTTTGTAGTGGTAGCGCAGGTAGGGCAGCTCCACGTCCTCCCCGTCGGCGTCCATGGCGCAAACCTCCAAAATGAGGTACTTCAGCTTCGGGTCGATGGGCTTCTTGGTCACCGTGCGCACGAGGTCCGAGATCTTCATGGCCATGCGCTCCTTCGAGCGCGACTTCTGCGAGTACATCGCGTAGAGGATCGTGACGCCGTACGACAGCATGGAGACCTCGGCATCGTACTCCTTCTCAAAGTAGGCCAGGAACTCCTTCAGCGTCATGTCTCCGCGGTCCACCTCTAGGCGGTCCCACGCCGTCCACTTGTACTCTTCGCCCTTCAGCATCGTCTTCGTCGACTTCGGCTCGATCGGCTCAGCAAAGGTGAACAGTGGCAACGCGAGGTTCACGAACCCATTCTTGTAGTGGTCCAGCGGTTTGTCCTGGAACACCTTCAGGAACTCGAAGCACACAAGTCCTGTCACAAGCGCAGTCGTCGTTGCGATGGCCGGGATGATCTTGCCAGCAATGAAGCGTGACTTGTGCATGTCTTCTTCAGCGATCTTGTAGGACCGCGCACGCAGGTTGGAGACAGACACAATGACCTCCATGTGAGAATCATCGTCCTTGTCAAACTCGATGGACTGCATGCGGTAGCCAGCGAGAGTCGACGGCTTCGGCAGCTCCTTCAGGATATACTCGCATTGAGCATCCGCATCGTCCAGTCCGGGAGCAGCGGCACCGCCTTCCTTGAGTTCTGCATCCGAAGCAGCAATTTTCACTCCCTTCTTGGGAGAAAACTCCGGGACATGAATGCCAGCAAGAGCATGGGCGAAGGCGTCTCGGTCCGTGTGTCCCTTGAGACCGTAGTTTTTGGCGCGGCTGTTAGCAACAGAAACGATGAAGTCCATGTGTAGTGGGTCCTTCGCGTCGAACGAAATCGGCGTCGGAGGCCGCTTCGGTCCAGCCCAGAATGGAGTTCCCGACGTTGTCAACTACAAACGAATGGGAAGGAGGCAAATTAGCAAAGAAACACCAAGCCAAGCAAGGAAATACACTGAACTATACCTGATCCAGAGGGAAGTTGTACAGAAGTTGCTTGATCTGGTTGCTGAAGAGATCCTCAAACTTGAAACGAGCCCACGAAATGCAGTCTTCGAAAGACATTGGGCGGTCATCCACAAGCGAACTTTTCAGCCGCTCCAGCGTTTCCAGCTTGGTATTTTGCTGTTCGTTGAGCTCCTTCATGAGTTCCGGTCCTTCCAAGTAGCGGTTCACATCCGATGGCGCCTGGAAAAATTCACCCTCGAACCAGTCGCGCGCCCACTGAAGTGTGTGCTCAATCGCATTCGGGAAGTTCTTCAGCGTGCAAATTGGGATGCTCTTCTCAGGAGGGTCACGAGAAGCTCCGTAGTTTTCAGTCTTGTGGGGTACGACGATCTGCGTGTTGCCCTTCGTTCCCAGCGTACCCGACTCAAACATAGGGAGACCGTAGAATAAGCAGCGCTGATCCATGTACAGCCGAGCCTCTACGTTGTCCAGAGCAGTGCACACACCAGAAAGCGACTCGAAGAAGTCGTCATTGAACTGGTCCTCAGATTCTCCACCGACCCGGGATACGTACGCCTGGACATTGACGTCCGGATTCATTTCCTTAATAGCCCGGGCAGCAACCGAAGACTTTGCTTGCTGCACGTCCTTCGAGCGGAAGAGAAATTGACGATTCAGATTCGACTTCTCGATCATGTCCATGTCCGTGATGTGAATGGTGCCATCCTTACCGGACGCAACGCCCATCATGGCCCAGTTCTTGAGCATCTCGCAGCCAATGGCACCAGCGCCGACAAGGAACATGTTGAGGCTCTTGATCTTTTCCTGCAGTTTCCGGCCAAACACAACAATCTGCCCATCATATCGGGAGCCGGAAGGCGCAAACTCGTCAGGGGTGCCCGTGTAGACGGCATCAGGGAGGCATTCAACCGCATCGAAGTAGAAAAACTGCTGAATTGGCGTGAACTTGCCACTGCATGCCTTGAGGGCCTCCTGGCCGACAATGCCTCCAAGGAAAGCAGCCATCGGAGAGATCACGCCAGAAGCACCAGAAGCGAGCGCTTGCATAATCTTCTTCGAATCGGCACAGTCAACATTCTCGACGGTAAATTGCTTCTTTGAAGCAGACTGCTTGTTCAGCTCAGCAGCAAGAGCACATACCTCTTCCGCATCTTGCATGCACCCTGGTTTCGGGTAGCCCCCTTGGTGCTTCTCCTGGAATGCATCCAGAGCTTGAAACGCCACGTGAAGCAGCTCAGAACGACCCATCTTCGCGAAATCACTCAGCAAGAACTCCCCTGGCGAAGCAAGCGCACTCTCTAGGTTCTTAAACTTGGTCACGAGGGGCTGCTTCACCTGAGTGACGTAGCCGCCAGTAGACGGCTGCCCCTGCTCGAAGCGCTTTTTGTCGGCACTGTCGGTAGTATCCAAGGTAAATGTGAATGGGCCAGTCACCGTAACCTTCCTCGGTTCGCCGTCATTCAGGAATGGGAAGCCCGTGACTTCGCGGAACGACACCAGGTCCCCCGTTTCAAGACCATGACGGGTATCGTCGTTTACAGTGACCAGCGGCGGCACCGTGTTGGAAATAGAGGCGATCAGGCAGCTCACGGGCTCCACGCCATCCCGGTCCGAGACGACAAATTCGTCGCCGAAGTCGCAGAAGACAGAGCCAAAGACACCACGCGCCTCGGTCGTGATGAATGCAATTGCCTTGGCGTGACAGATTGCATTGATGCGCTTCGCTTCCTTCAGAGGCGCGTTAACGAGAACTACAGCCTTTTACACAAAACAATTCGCAATCAGCAGTCAGTACCCAATCGACAATGCATCGAGGCACTTATTAAGCAAACGCACCCGGAATCCAAGCAAGAACTCCTCCGTGATCTCGCCACTGTGACAACGGACGGGGACGTAAGGGTTCAGCTCCGCCAGCTTCTTCGCCGACACTGCTGCGCGCGGCTTGCCGACGTCAGCCTCGGTCAGGTAGAACTGGGAGGCCAGGTCGAGCGTGCTCGCCGGCGTGTCGTCGTGCAGAGTGACGCTTTTCACGCCCGCCAGAATGACGTTCTTGGCGACCTCAACGCCGAGGCCGTTGAGCCCAACAACGAGCACGTTGGACGCCCCCATACGCAGCTGTGCCTCGCGGCCCATCACGTAGAGTTGGCGGCTATAGAGCCCCTCGTCGATCGGCGCGGCACCGGTCTGGTCAATGTCCATGGCGTTGTCTGTGACATGCACCAAGTTCCGCACACCGTCAGCGGTCTGATTTACATCCCCCGCCGTCACAACGTGCGAGCTCATAGCGCTGTTGTTCACGGCAGCAAGATCAGGAGAAGATAAAGAGAAACAGCATGAATATCGAGCTCCACGTCGAGAGGCACAGAGGGCGGCAAGACACGCCTCTAGATCTGCCTTCCATACGCTTTCCTCGTGCATTCACACACACACGAACCTTGTTTTGTCGTTTTGGGTGGGCTTTGGTGGTCGGATGGCTTCTTCTTCTCGCTCGGATCTGCTCCCACCGTTGCCGAATCTTGTCCAGCAGCAGTCGGTCTGTTTCCATCAAGCGACGATACGGTTAGCTCTCTCAAGCATACTTCGCCCTCGAGGGGCCCGCGGCAGGATGCAGCAGCAGGTGAGCGTCGACGCAGAGCGCTGCGCTCCCGGGCGCGCGATCTTTCCCCACGCACCTTCGTTCCAGAAGCAGCAAATGCAAATGCAGGCTGTTCGACAGTTCACGTTTTGAGACACTTGCTGCTTGTCGCCAAGCATCCACGCATGCCATTCGCAAGTTCCACACCTCGGTTCTTTTCCAGACGCTGATTGGCCAAAATGAGCTCCTTTTTTCAGCCACTACGAGAAACCAGAGATCAAACCGCACTCACTTGGGAAGAAGCTTCAGCAGCAGCAGCAGTAGCAGCAGCGAGAAGAACAGCGAAGCCAGCCTCCGGACAGACCCTACAGCCAGCCAGCTACTCAGCCAGACAGGCGAAATGGGGAAAAAGCGCGGAGGTGCGGCTTAGAACGGCTGCGACGGCCGCAGCGATCTCTTTGCATATCACTGGCTGATCTTGTGTGGCTGTGCTGCAGGAGGCCGGCGCATGCGCCACGAAGAGGAGGAGGACGACGACGCCGGGTCCGTGGCATCGGTGGAGACGCGCGGGACGTTCGTGTCGGACGACGGCGAGTTCTACGACGGCTACACGAAGAACGAGGACGACGACGATGAGATGGACGAGGCCATCGAGGAGCTGACCGAGAAGAGGTACGTGCTGGCTGTAGCTGCTGGGCACGAGGATGCAGCATCGCTGATGCTTGCAATATGTGTTGCGTCTAGAACAACCACGCGCGTCGCGGCTCTAGAGAAGCTCACTGGCTATGTGCTGCAGTACTTGGCACCTGAAGATGTTAGCGAAAGGTACCCAGTGTTCTCAAAAAAAACGATTCAATTCGTGTTCTACAGCCTAGCCCACTAACTTTGTTTCGAAACAGCTTCCTGGATAACGTGCTTGGATGCCTGCGAAAACCGTCTGAAGGCGAGGCCGTGCTTGGCTCGCGCATCTTGGCGATTATGGCGATTATCTTCGGAGACGACGAGGAGCGCTTTTACCAGCGATCAAAGAATGTTCTCAAGCCGTTGGTCAAGACAGCGAGAAATGCGAAGATTAAGGTTTCGGTAAGTGGCGAGTGGCTTTGCCAGTGTTTCTCATGCTTGGGCTTTTGGCTAACACTTTCCATCACCGCCGTGATTAGACAATTCGTGCGCTCGGGTTGATCTGCTTCGTTAGCAGCGTGGAGGAGGAGAACACGGAAGAGCTGCTGGAGCTGTTTGAGACGTTTTTCAACCCAAAAATCGTTGGCGATATTTGCAAGGCTGCCCTGGACTCGTGGGGCCTCGTTGCATCTTCTCTCTCCGACGAGATGCTTACCAGCGATGACCTTCTTGAGAGGTAAGTTCTTGGACTTCAAGGAATCTTGCGTGTCTGTTGTGTAGCCGTTGCGTAGCTCACCACCCTGGTTTCGGGCGTGATTATGCTCAACAGGTTGGTGCCCAAATTCCTGGCTCTGCTCGATCACAAGGATGTCGACGTGCGCTCGGCTGCTGGTGAGAACGTTGCTTTCCTGTACGAAAGTGCGCAGAATTGCGGTGTGCCATTGCCATACGGTGAAGAGACCTTGGACCGCTTCCTTGAAATGAGCAAGGACAGCAGCAAGAAAAACAGCAAGAAGGACCGCAAGACGCAGCGCGTTGTCTTTCGCGATATTCACTCGACGCTCTCGGTAAGATCGATGTTGTTCGTGCTGCTGCGCTGCTTCCATCGCTAGCATTAACTGAAATTCGTATCGTTACAACAGACCGGTGAAACGCCGCACGTATCTTTTTCGGTGAAGAGCGAGGTGCTGGAGATCAGTTCGTGGAAGTCGGTGAAACAGTTCGAGGCTATGAAGGACTGTTTACAAACTGGCCTCCAGGAGCACATCAAGTACAACAACATGCTTCGTGCCATGCTAGACTTACCTGAAACGTTGGAAGACCGCAAGGTGGACAGGGTGAGCTTTTCACTATTTCGCGCTATTTGTGCGTCTTGTTGGACTGACGGGTTGTTTTTGGTGTATCTGCTAGCGCGACGTGTTCGACAAGAAGTCGGCATCAAGGAAGCAACGGAGCAATGAGCTGAAGGGAGATCGCAAGCGGAAGCAGCATATGCAGGACGCCTTTTACGAAGATGGATTCTAGCAAACGCACGCCAGCGCGGACTTGTTCCTCCTATTCTAAAAGTGCTTAAGCAAAAGAGCTAACAACGATCAACTTCAGCTGGTCTGTGGGGCAGATTCTTACCAACCATCATCATTGCAGAACACGCGCCAGCAACGTCGTCTTCCCTGTCACTTACCAATCGCTTCGACATGTGGACACATCGTGGAGAAATGCACGCTGATGTAAGCACGAGTTAGTTCAGCATGTGATGGATACCATTCCCAGGAGCAAACGCGGACTGTCCCGGCGCTCTTCCGGATGCCTTCACTTGACTAAAAGACAAGACTGTACGAATGGATCCATGTATTCGGTTGGTTCGGTATCTCGCGGCAAAGAAGCAAAGAAAGTAGGACAATCTCAACCCACCTTCGCTCCGCGCTTGAGAAACCTGGCCTACACAGCAACGAAATAGAGATCTAGTCTGCAGGCGAAGCAGTCCTTCAATCCTTCTTCACCACAGCGCCTTCTTCCGTTTTTGGGGCCTCGCGACCCGCGTCCCGAGCAGGAGAACGGGGGCTGTGGCTGCGCGAGCGACTTCGACGCTCTTTCTTGGCCGGCGAAGGAGAGCGGCTACGGCTTCCCTTGCGGCGGGAGTGCTCGCCCTTCGGCGAACCACTGCGCGAATGCCCTCGCGCATGACGTCCGCGACTGCCGCTGCGGCTTCTGCTCTTGCTCCTGCTTTTGCTGCGGCTTTTATCGCGGGGGCCACGGTTGAACATCCTCTCTAGGTCCCGCTGCATGGATCGCGGTACCGTCTTGATGTGCATAAAGTTGCAGTAGCCACCCCGGTTGCATGTGCCCTCGTCGAACTGGCGGCAGCGCGCTTCCCTGAAATCGGTCACGGGCGAGAACTCGCAGACGAGCGGACGGCCTGCGTAGAAGCGTCCGTACAGGGACTTCTGCGCCGCCGCCGCGTGCTCCTCGTCTTCGTACTTGGCGTACACGTTGCCTACAAGGTGGTCCCCAAGGTTGTCGCAAATGTTAAGCTCTTCCAGCTTGCCGAACTTGCACAACTCCTCAAAGACCTCCTCGTAGAAGTCCTCAAACTCCTCGTCCACCTGGCGCTGGTCCAGCGAGGCCGGGTCTCCGTTCTGCGCGATCACCTGGGCGATCGGGTTCTGGTACATGTGGCTCACCAGAATCGTCTGGCTGAACACAGGCTTGTTGTGCAGCCGAGAGCAACGATCGCCGTGTCGGCAGGCGCCAATCTTGAAGTAGAACGGGCAGTTCACGCGGTCCTCCTCCGTGCCGTGGATGCGCGCTAGGTGCTCGGCGCCGCCGCCACTCTGCTCGCCCCCACGGCGGCCGCCGCCGCCACCACCGCCACCGCCATTCATGCGTTCACGACCGTAGCCCCCGCCGCCAGATCGGCCTCCGTAGCCACCCCCATAGCCGCGTTCTCTGCTGCGGTCCCGGCCGCGCCCACGGAACCCGTCATCCCCGTACCTACTCGCCATCTCAACTACCTCGCTCGGAAAGATTCCAGAATGGTTTCCACTCCACTCGCTTTTGCTGAGGTCTCCGCATCGGGTTTTTCAGGTTTCCTGTCTGAACAGTTGTACCTGTTTAGACAGGGCTTTCACTTTGACAGGTTTCCCCCTTCAAGTTCGAAAACGAGAATGTGCGGCTAGGGCACATTTTCAAATTCGAAGTGATAATTCGTGCAGTACCAGCGGAACGCCACATGAACCGCCTGCACGTGGATCTGTCCTGGGAGGAAGATGAGGTGGAGGCAGAGCCACCCGTGAGGTGGAACCGAAACGATGAGGAGATCGATGACGACCGCTACCTGTGGTTCAACACGTTTGTGCGGCCTACAGGTTGGTGCTAGCTATTACGAAGTACTTCGTAAGAGACTCGAAGCGGCGCTGATGAATAGCATGTTTCCCCCCGGCATTCTTGCAGACGTCGTGGAGGCGACAAAGCATCCGCCGAAATACCAGTACACCGTGACTGGACGGAAGCGCATTAAGCCCGGGTCAAGGACGACGACATTAGGTTCGTGCAGTTGCTGTGGACGCAACGCTCTGTTGTGGCGTTGACTTCGGTTTCCACTTTTTTTATTGCAGGCACGAAGGTGACCGTGAACGGGAAAACCGTGGCAATATTTAAATACGATGGCGGGTTCTACGCGATTCAAAACGCGTGCCCCCACCAGGCTGCCCCGCTGCACCTCGGCGACATCGAAGAGATCGACGGCACGCTCTGCATTTCGTGTCCACGGCACAAGTGGCCCTTTTCGCTGGAGGACGGCAATTGCATCATTCCGGTCAACCGTCAAGCTGAGTGCTATCCAATCCGCATTAGACGCGATCGAGACGGGTCCGAGGTCCTGTGCATTGGCTTCACGGCTATCACGGACACATTGTTCCAGGATGACTCTTTTTAATGGGCGGCGGCATGTATAACTGTAGGATGGCTGTTTTTGAGCGTGCTTGTTGTGATGAACCAGGACGCAGAAGTAGATTTCAATGGATGTGAATATTTTCTGCCAAGCAAGAGGCGAATCGAGGCGGCTGAAGCCAACGTTGCAGCAAACAATATGTGGTGCGCACTGCACCTGCTTCGCAGACTTCTTGAGTCTCGATAACCAGCACAGCAAGATAGAATGTAGTAGTATTGAGCCAAAAGGGGCCATTGCGGGCTGCGATACTGCACAATGGTGCAGCGAGGCTGTAGTTAGAAAGGACATATTTAGTCAAGCAGAATGGGGGGCAACCAGAGTTCGGTGCAGCTCCAACCTGTGCGCGAGCCTGCCGCGTTGCTGAACACGGGGGCAGGACTTATCGTTCGGATTCCAGACTCAGCCACCGGGGAATCGACTTACGAGTACAACCTTCGCGCCACAACTGCACCGATTTCGATCGTTGATGCCGCAGGCATCGGATATGAAGGTCCTCAGGCGCACGTTGCTGTGGTGAGGCCAGGAGAAGGAAACCAAGCGTTGAAGGGAAGCATTGTGTATTTGAAGAAGACTCGGCGCAGCTCGGCGCACGATGCTTAAGTCTCGCAAGCTGCGCTAATGCAACAGGTGACACGCTACGGCTTGAACTTAAATCAAGCACGATTCTTTTCGCGAGGAAGGCCGGGCTTCCTATTCTATCCTTGTTCAAATTCTCATCATGCCTTGTCAGCGGCAAAGCGCAGCGTTGCCTACAAAACCGTGGCGAGTCGGTCGTAATCCACAAGCTCTCCGCAGTCGGTACCAAACACAAGGTGTCGGTCGTTAAACTTTGTCGAGATGAAGCGTGCGGATGGGGTCGGTGGCTCGAACCATCGAACAGGATTGGGCTCGTACCATCTCCACAGTGCCGCCTACGCATCGGTGAAAATGACGTGTTAGTATACTGCACGTAGTACAGAACATACGTAGCGGTCAGCAAAGTCCAGCTTACCTTGCCGGTTGACGACACGCTAACAAGCTTGCGGTTGTCAAACTGCAGCGCTTTGACACCCCCGTGCTCGTGATTACTAAAAGTACACAGCGATTGTTGCGTTCGCACATCCCAGGCTTCCATTCCCTGCTCAGAGTAGCCGGCAACAACAACAGTCTCATCCATCTCGAGCGCTGAAATGGTGCCTTCACACAGGGCCGATTTCGACAAAATCTTTGCGCTCTTTCCACCCCACCAACGGACAGTGCCCTCATTGCCAGCAGACCACAACACCCGTCCTTTGGTATCTGCGTTTACGACCGCACCTGCAAAAAACGTGAAGGAGCACACAAAGTCAGCTACAGCATTCTCAATCTAAACAAGCAGAATTGCACATACCTGGGTGTCCTGCAAGTCGGTGCGTGAGTCGGCTACTGCGCAGGTCAAAAACCCGGATGAGACCGCACGACGTGCCGCACACAAGGGTGTTGCGGAGCAACATCAAGCTCGTGATCTGCGGGCATGTCTCCCTCTGCGACCGTGGTAGCATCGACTTGTGGATCTTACTGGACGGGATAGACACAATGATCTCTCCTTTCGTGACGTCCCATACGTTCGCTTCGCCCTTCTCTGTTGACGTCGCCAAATGCAGGAACGTGCCATCGTTGTGGTCGATTCGAACGTTTACCACTTTGTCTTTCGCTCGAGTCCTAATGAACGGAACCATTCCCAGACTCGAGCGGTGAGAGATGGAGCTTGTAGGGGTAGCATTCACGAGCGACGTCGTGTCAAGATTGCGGCTTTCGAGCGAGGAGAAGCTCCAAATCTTTACTGCCCCATCGGTGCACCCTACAGCCAGCGCTTCATCGCATACGTCGTAGCACGACGCATTAGTCTGAGTCATGGAGGCGCGTAGGTGCTGCTTTTCGAGCGACCACAAGTAAAAGTTTGCGCGCTCTTGTTCGATAGCTCCTGACACTAGCTGCACAGGGAACAACAACCATTGTGCAAGTGAGAAAGAGGTTTGATAGCAACGACGCAAAAAAAAACTGAGACGTACTCGTGCATCTTGGCTTCGACTGAATCGGTTGTTCAGCAGGCCCAGATTATCAAACACCGTACGAGGATTCTTGTGCGTCTCGTTCTTCAACTCCGAGACGTCGTCCAGCTTGAGCGACCGAGGAGGTTTATCGAACCATTCGTTCTCCGCCGTCATGAGCTTCAAGTCGCGCACGTACTCCCGCATGGACGTACGCTCATTCAGCAGACAGGCTCGAATCGCGGGCGGCGACCCCCGTCGGTTCACATTTCTGTCGTGACACCGCAACAAAGCGAGTGTTAGGGAAGTGTCTACCAACAGCAAACAGCCTAGTGGGCAGTCTCAACGATGCAGGGCATTACGGTGAGGGTGCGTCCACCTCTCGGTAGCAGTAGTTGGCGGCGCGGCGGAAGCAGTTGACCAGCAGCGGCTCGTACGGCACCCCGGCCGAGATCTCCCACACCGAGGGCTTCATCATCTCTCTGGCCCAGTTGCGGTTCAGGCACACTATAGTACAGCAGCAGCACCAATGACAACAAGAAAGACAGACCGTCAGTATCCGCCTCCGCCTTTCTCCTCCACAGCAGCACGCACCCAGCACACGCGTGTCCACCGACCCCACGAAGGCCACCACCCGCGCCAGCAGCGTCGGCTTCCCGAGCAGTACGTTGATCGGGGCGAACGCCTCGGCCTCGCCATGGTCGGTCATGGCTCGCTTCTCTTCCTGATTCCAGGGAATGCGAGGGGGAGTGGCAGCTCAAATCCGGCGCTCATTGGGCGAAAGCCGCGATGGAATTCGAACTTGCTTTTTGTATGCGCTACAAGCCCTTCATATCTGATACCCGGAGCGAAGGGGGGAAACCGCGCGCACAAGCTCGGCTCGGGCGCTTCAGAACGAACCAAGAGGACGGACACGTAGTGCAGAGGGGAGGAGGCGCCATGTCGTCGAGCGAAGAGGAGCTGGACCGCAACCTGTCGGAGGACGATGACGTGTCGGAGGACGAGATCCCCGAAGAGGAGGAGGAAGACGATGAGGAGGAGACGCCCGTCAAGAAGCGCAAGGCTGCGGACAGCAAGCCCAAGCCCAAGAAGCGCCGCAAGCCCGTGAACAAGTTCATCGAGGAGGAGGCCGACGTGGACGAGGACGAAGAGGAGGAGGAAGATGACGACGACGACTTCTACCGCTCGGAGCGCCAGATGGTCGAGGAGGCCGAGGCCGGCGGCTCGTACCGCTACGAGCCGCAGGACCGCACGCAGTTCGACGAGTCGGAGAGCGCCGAGGCCATCGTCAACCGCATCAAGAAGCGCCACCAGCAGAGCCGCAAGCAGTACGACGGTGATGAGGAGGGCGGCGACGTCATCCAGAGCGAGGTGGCGCAGCAGTCACTGCTGCCGTCCATCCAGGACCCCCGCATGTGGGTCTTCAAGTGCAAGCCCGGCCGCGAGCAGCACCTCGTGGTGGCGCTCATGAACAAGTTTATCGAGTTCGCCCGTCGTGGGGAGCCTCTCATGGTCAAGTCCGTGGTGGCGTCCAACTCAAAGGGCTTCATCTACGTCGAGGCCGAGCGCGAGCCGCACGCCAAGGACTGCCTAAACGGCCTGCGCGACGTGCAACAGTGGTCCATGAAGCTGGTCCCCATCCACGAAATGACGTCGGTGCTCAACGTCGTGACGCGGAGAAAGCCGCTGGTCGCCGGCGCGTGGGCGCGTATGAAGCGCGCCGGAATGTACAAGGGCGATCTCTGCAAAGTCATCGAGATCCTTGACAATGGCGCGCGAGCTGTTGTGAAGATGGTCCCGCGTCTTGATCCTATTGTGCTTGCAGGCGGTGAACAGCCCAAGTACAAGAAGGGCCAGCGCCCGCCGCAAAAGTTGTTCCACGCAAACATGGTTCCCGGCGCGGACGTGGCTCGCCGCCGGTATCCTTCAACGGGTGAAATGATGGATACTTTTGACAATGATTTCTACCAGGAAGGTTTCCTGATTAAGGAGGTGAACATTGCTACGATGCTGACGACGGAAGATGTGAACCCGACCCTGGATGAGATCAATCGGTTCTCGTCCGTCGCTGGCGAAGATGGCGAGCACACGGCTGAAGAAATGCTGGCTTCTGTGGAAGCTGATGACTGGAAGAATAAGGTCGAGCTAACGAAGGGCGACACAGTGCGTGTGGTCGAGGGCGACCTGATTAACCTTATGGGTGTCGTTCTCAGCACCAACACAGCAAACGACACAGTTCGTGTCATGCCGCTGCACGAAGAGATTAAGGACACGATCTTGGACTTCCAGCTGAAGCAACTGATGAAGTACGTCAAGGTTGGCGATCACATTAAGGTGGTATCTGGTATGTACTCGGGCGAGACTGGTACGGTTGTGGCAGTGGATGACAGCGAAGGTGCACCCGTTGCTATTGTGCTGGTGGACAGCATGGCGCGTGAAATCCAAGTGCGTGTTCGCGACTTACAAGAGTCGGCCGAGATTTCTCATGGCCTCGACTCGTACAAGGGCAAGGAACTATATGACCTCGTTGCGTTGGCCCACGGCGACGTTGGTGTCATTACGCATGTTGGTCGTGAGGGCTTCACAGTTCTTTGCCAGAATGGCCAATCAAGGAATATCTCGGACCAGGAGGTGCAGCGCAAGATTGTTTCTTCGCGCACAACTGCGGCGCTGGACAAGAAGCACAACCACGTTAGCGTTGGTGAAATGGTGAACGTTGTGGAGGGACCGTTTTCAGGTCACAGCGGAACTGTGAAGCACATTTACCGTACATACCTCTTTATCCACAACAACCGCATCACGACCAACTCGGGTATCTTTGTGACGCGTGCACGTGGCGTGATCCTGTCTGGCAGCAAGGCGCGTTCGGACATGATTTCGAACTCAACCGTGCCTCGAATGGATGCGGGTATGCGCCAGCAAAACCAGCGAGGTGGAAGGAACCAGCGCGAGTCCGAATTGATCGGCCAGACAGTGAAGGTCAAGAAGGGGCGCTGGAAAGGATACATTGGTATTGTTGTCGACGAAAGCGACCAGAAGGTCAAAGTGGAGATTCATTGCAAAGCGAAAATCGTGGATATCGATCGGTTGCACATCAGTGTGGCTGGTACGCGCGATGGCGGTGTGGTGGACAAGCCCCGCTACGCTGGTACTCCGATGACTGGTGCCACGCCGCTGCCGTCCCAGACACCACTCCACGGCAGTGCGATGACGCCTATGGCCACGCCACTGCATCGTGGTATGGGTACTCCGCAATCGTCCGGCCGTGGTGGTGAGGCGTGGAATGTCGCGAATGACGATGCGCTACTGGAAACACAAATGAACCAAGAGAAGGACATTACCCACGCTACCAGCTTCGGCACACCGTTGGAACCTGCCGCGCCGTCAAGTGATATGTCGAGCAGCAGGTACTCCAACCCGACAACGCCGATGGCGCCACGGTCTCCGACAAGAGATGGTATGATGCCTGTGACTCCAGCTGCAAACCCGACAACCCCTGGATTGAACCCCACGACGCCTGGATTCCAACCGAAGACTCCCGCATACATGATGGGCCATAACCCAACGACTCCAGGTCTAAACCCGACAACTCCCGGACTGAATCCGGCAACACCAGCGCATTTGTCTGCTGCTACACCAGGCATGGGCCACGAGCCGATGGGAATGGAACCGATGACTCCGGGTTTCAACCCTACGACGCCTGGCTTGTCGGCAATGACTCCTGGTCTCAACCCCGTGACACCAGGAATCAACACTCCGGGCTACAACCACAACCCAATGACCCCGGGCTTTGGCGTGGCAACCCCCATGGGTCGCATGAACTCGGCTGCTACACCTGCGGCGACGCCTGGTATGATGGGCGGAAATGTTCCCATGACGCCTGCGTTCAACCAGGACGCCAACGACTTGATGGGCGGAGCTGCTAGCGGCGAGGTAACGTGGAAGATGAAGGGCGTGGAGGTTGAGGTTTTCGCTGGGGAACACCGCGGCAGCGTGGGCGCTATTACCAGCGTAAACGGAGGCTCGTGCTCTATCGATGTCGACGGCCGTGTGATCACGGTGTCGCTTAGCGACGTGCGGCCGGTGGTCCCTGAGAAGCAGGATACAGTTATCATTCTATCAGGCGACGAAGCGGGCACCAGGGGATCGCTTATCGGTACAGATGCTTCCGACGGTATTGTCAAGGTCGACGGTGGCTCCGAGATCAAGATTTACGCGATCGCGTCGTTGGCCAAGATTGCGCAGTAAGGCCAATAGGCAGGATGGGAGCAGGCAACAACAAGTATATTCGACGCGCAGGTACACAGACGAAGCTGCCGCAGCCATCAGTACTGACAGACTAACACGCCCCACAAAGTGCTTTGCTTGTTCAATAGTGTTTGCCTTTGTTGGAGGTTTTGGAGTCGTGTTGAAACGACGCGCCGACGGCCAGACGTCGGAGGCCGCAAAGTGAGTCGCAAAAATGCCGGCCGGCAAGCTGCACAAATGCCCGAGTTCTTCCGCGATGGGTGTGCGCGCTAACGCTCGGAAGCCCAGGCACGTAGGCACGGGAAAAGGAGTGCCTGCATACGGGAACAATGCTCAGGTCTACGTGGAGAGTGAGAGCGAGCTGGAAGCGAAGCGACTCGCTGCACAGCGAACTGCTATGTTGGTTGCCGACCGGGCAACATCAATTCTGAAGATGCAGCAGCAGCGTGATCCGGATGTGCTTGACTTGAGGCCGTACGCTGAAGAGGTCGACGATGTGCTGCTAACAGAAATGGCGCACCAACTCCGGGCGAATGTTGCAGCCGGTTATTCTCTTCTCATCTTGACGGGATGTAGGAAGCTTACACCCGTACGTGATCAAGAGCACGAGTCTTCATGCTTGTCGACTCTAACCAAACTCGTGAGTGACTGGATTCAGGTTGGTTTGCGGTCTCTCGTTCATGTTGTGGGGCAAGCATTGCGCCAACTCGACTGTTCATTCACGATACTGTCCACCCCAATGCTGCAAGTGCTGGCTTCAGGGATCGAGCGTCTGGATGAACTCGACTTTTCGTCATGTCCGCAGCTTCTGAGTGAAGGAGTGCGAGAGTTCATCTCATGTTGCAACACGTCATTAACTCGCCTTAATCTCTCGCACTGCAGTGCGCTGACAGACGATGCGCTGGGGTGGATCGGTGGTGCATTAGGTCCTCAAGGCTCTCGTACTCGATGCCGTCGTTTGCTTTCGCTTGACGTTTCTTACACAGCTGCCATTTGTGACCGAGGACTGGCTGCTCTTGGTGCAGGCTGCCAAGCACTGCAGTTCCTGAATTTGGAGAGCCTCGAGCGTATTTCGGATGCTGGCGTGTTGCACATTGTGCGAGGCTGTAAGACATTGCGCGTTCTCAGCTTGAAGAGGTGCCTCCAGCTGACGAACGCTGCTCTGGTCCATATCGGAAAGCATGGATCGAAATTGCGCGCTCTCAATCTTAGCGGCTGCTATGGCATGTCGTCGCCTGGGCTACTGGCCATGGTGTTGGGCACACCTTTGCTTCAGTCGCTGAACCTGGAAGGCTGCTTGCATATGCGTGAGGACATCCTCGCACCAGTTGCAACTGCGTGTCCCGCCCTACAGACGCTGAACGTGACGGGATGTCAGGATATTACGGACACTGGAATCCAGACTTTGGCGGAGAATATGCCATTCGTGCAGCGAGCCCGCTCCTATCGTGGTCTGGAACCTCGCGTGGATGGGTTGGAAATCAAGTATTCCATTCAAGAGCGAACAATTCGTGCATCGGCAGCACTGCGGGTGCAAGCTTACTTTCGTGGATATTTAGGACGGTGCGTGGCGTCGGGCTGGCGCGAAAAGATGATCCAGGTTCCAGCTTGCCGCAAGATCCGACGGTGCTACATGTGCTGGCATCTGCGCCGCGAGCTCGAGTACCGCGTAAAACGCACAAAACTAACTTACCGCAGTGCTGTACGAATTCAAAGCTTGTTTCGCGGCGTATTAAGCCGTGCGGCTCTAGCATGTTCACAGCAAGAAGAGCGTCGGCTCAGTGTCTGGGCTGTGTACGCCATCAAGGTGCAAGCTGCATACCGAGGGTATTGGACACGGCGACACTTCGTTCTTGTGCGTAAATCCATGGAGCGATACCGACTTGAGCAAGGGCTGCTACAACGTGAAGCTGCCGCAACTCGCTTGCAGACTAGTTATCGTGCACGCTTTGGACGATCCCGCTTTGAAGATCTAATGACTCTGAACCAGCGGCGACGAAAAGAGCAACAAGGTGCTGCCGTGACACTACAGAGGCTTTTTCGTACTCGCGCTGCAAGAAGTGCGTACCGTCAGTTGCGGGCAGCGATTGCTCAACAGCAAGAAGAGACCCGAAAACTGGAGAAGCTTGCAGTTAAATTGCAAAGCAACTGGAGAGGGCACCGAAGTCGTCAGAACGAGCTGATTCGAGTTCGTTCTGAGGCACAGGCGCGTGAAAGGCTGAAGCACGCGGCTGCGAGCCAAATTAATGCTGGTGTGCGTGGCTACTTTGGACGGCGATATGCTTGGTCCGAGCGCGTCCGATATCAAACACGACTTCGTGCAGCATGTGTCATCCAGCGAGCCTGGCGTCGGTACTCGGAACCCGACGCCAAGCAGATTAATCTGGATGTTATGCTGATGAACCTACGTGAAAGTGCGCTGCATGAAGATGTTGTGGCTCGAGCGCAACAAGCTGAAATATTGCGTAAAGCACGAGAACTGGTGAATCGCGATTCCGCTTCCGAGCCTGAGAGCGATGATGACTGGCGCGACTTCCAGGACGAATACGGTGACCAGTTTTGGTTTTCTCCCTCTCGCAACGAGCGGGTGTACATACGGCCAAATGACCATGCTCGCGAGAAAAGCATCCTTGAAATGTCGTGCCGTGTGCTGTGGCCGCTGGAGCAGCGTTGGTTTGATGGTCGCGTAACTCGATACAACTGGAAGAAGGATCGCCACCGCATCGACTACGACGACGGGGATCACGAGTGGCTGAGTGTCTTCCGTGTCGATTCATCTCGCGTCCAGCTTTTCAACGGTCATTGCTGGTGTATGGCTCCTATGCTGGATACGTCGAAGCGGACGCTACGGGCCGCCATTTTCATCGGCGTGTACTTTCAGCAGTTCGACCCTCGACGCCTGCTTTGGAGGAGCGGTACTATCCGAGCGTACCACGAACCGAGCGATGTATTCCTGCTCATGTACGATCCAATCGATAGCGGGAGTGGCGAGCCACCGCAGTACGATCAGGAGTGGGTGAGTGTCTTCTCAACGGAGAACCACTTTCAAGTGCAGGACGCGATCACGCGGCAATGGTATTCTCTCAGCGGGTACGTCTTCGGCCACGTGCGAGGGCGGCCGCTGGATCTGCAGATGTTGAGGTCCAAGGAAAACGAAGGGAACTGGTACAGCGTAGCAGACTATTTGGACTACGACGAGCAGGTATTCGCTCAAGTGGAGGAAGTTCCTGTCGCTGATGGTGACATGGCGACTGAGGAAGAGAAGCAGCCAGAACAAGGCGCTCCTTTTGCTGAGGACGATGCCGATAACAATGAAAGCGACAGCGGAGATGAGGCAGACACTGAGGAGTCGGAAGAGGAGGAGGACTCTGACCAAGAAGACAGCGAGGAGGAGGAGGAGGAAGATGATGCGCAAGAAAATGAAGAAAGTTGAAGTTACCTTCGTACTTAGCATTATTACTACTGTACTCAACTTTACAGTGGATTGCCAGTTTTTGTCTCCTTCACGAAGCGTTGGCACCTGAACACGTCAGCCTCCGAGGATGAAGCTCTTCCAGCTCACGTTGCCCAACGAGCAGCACGGCAAGGTGTGAAACTGGGGCCGACAGCACCCCTTTACGCTCTACCTGACTGACGCTCTGCTGCAGGTCGTGTCCGTGCTTCAGGATGAGCTCAAGCTGGACAACGTCACGAGTGTGGAGGCTCGCACGTCGTCCATCGTGACATTCCGCGTGGAGGACGAAGAGATGCAGGCGATCCTCAACAAGCTACAGCGCATGGGCGTCGGCGTGCAGTTCGGCTTCTGCGATGTCATGTCGCTCACGCCTGGAACGACCATGCGCAAGCGCAACCACAGCAAGAAGAAGAAGCGCAGCGTGGGCCGCATCCTCGAGCGCAACACGGACGTGGGCACGGCCGTGCCGGTGGCCGAGATGTACGCGCACATCGAGGCCAATTCCACGCTGTCTAGGGACTCGGTGGTCATGCTGCTGATCTCGTCGTATGTTTCGCTCTGGCTGTTGGTGCAATCGCTTTGCTGGTTCGATGGGATGTAACTTCCAAGCTGTTGCTTCGATTCGCAGATCAATCGCTGGGATCGGTCTCGCAGGAGACTCCTCGGTGAGCGTTACTAAGATTATGGAGTTTGAGGATGGTGAAAACTAACAGTACATCAAACCTATGACAGACTTACGTCGTCGCCTCCATGCTCCTGTCACCGATGATGGTACGTTGCGTGTCTGTGCTGTATCTTGCATTGGATGTGATAATAACTAACGTAATGGTGTTTGGGGTGTTGCCAGGGGCCAATCTTGGGCTGCGCATTCGGATATGCTCTTCGAGACAAAAATCTCTTCATCAACGGATTGCTGAACGAGCTTTTTGCTTTGGTGAGTGCCTTCATTGAGGCCATAACATTTTGGCTATAGCTGACATGCCCTCGTGTTAAATGCCGCAGACAATTACTTTCTTGCTGGGCATCATGATTGGTGCTTTCCTCAGCCCATACGCGGTGACGTTAAATTGGCCCACGGGTGAAATGCGCGAACGTGGTCAAGCCATTCAGCTGCTGTTTGGCGCGATTGTTGCAGCCCTTTCGGGTACTGGCGTCGCTCTTGCTGAATCGAACGCTAATATCTCCTCCGTTGTCGGAGTTGCCATCGCTGCAGCACTGCTTCCCCCCACCGTAAACTGCGGGATCTGTTTTTCCTATGTCCTGATCGGCCAATACTTTGTGGTGAGCTCAGTTGACCTGCCCGCGTGAGTGCTCGTAGTGTGGTCACTTACGTACCTGCTGTCTCTTTTGTATTATTGATGACAGACGGACGATGTCATCGGAGAAGAGCAAAAGCTCGTATTCTATGAGATCGCTGTGGGGAGCCTTATGCTCTTGTGGATCAACGTGGTCCTCATTTACGTCACTGCGGTGCTTGTATTTAAGATCAAGAAGGTTGACCAGTTCCAACTCATTCGGCGAATCGACGAGGGTGCGTGGCAGAATCTACCCCGCGTTCAGAGATCCCCAGCCCACAGAGACATGGGTGCAAGTTCGGACTTCGAGAGACGCGAGAGGGTGAAAAGCAGCGGAAGCGTAAACAGTGCTAACAGCACTCGCGGATTTCTTACCGATGAGGAGGATGTGGAATTTTCTGTTTCCTCTCAAAATGATGAGCTACCAAAGTTGGCTCCCAAGCACCGGCGACCTCAGCCACTTTCAGACTTGGAGGAAATGGATCTTAACGGGGCCAAGGCCAATGCGGTTTAAGGCATCAGCTGTGGACAATCTTGTTGAAGACCAAAATGAAACAAGCGGTTTGTCTCCAATTGTTGTAACTTAAGCCAATATTTCGTTTTGAGTTGATGCCAATGCAACGGAACACCTAGTTCTCATCCACCTCTAAGGTAGTCGGGGGGATATGGCGTCTGGTCTTCGACCGTCGTTGAACAGCACGCAAGTGCATGGCAGCGATTTCTCGATTTCGGTCGTAGGGCATATTTTGGCAGACTATAGTTCGCGGAGCCGGTGTCTCTTTTCGAAGCGGAGCGAGAGAGGGGGTGGGTTTGAGGGTCGTAGCCGTATTCACTTTCATTCGGGTAAGCGCAAGTGTAGCAGGAGCAGCTTCTGCTTGGGGAGGTGCGTGCTTGGGGACAATGGCTTTAAGTCTACAGTTATATAAACAACAGCACAAGCACATGGTCAGCAGGACAAAACTACGTCTACTTACAGTACACGTAGAACTGCACTTACAATCGGGGTTCCGACAAATGTCTTGTTACCCGTGGCGGCCTGCTACTTGCAAGAACTGGTCCCCCAGACTTCACGGGATCCGTTTCCATGGTCTGTGCTTCCTCAGCCCTTTTTGGTGGGGTTTTCTGCTGTTCTCCTTTCTCGTCGTCTTCCGTCGTGTCACCGGATGGATCCGATTCGGAGCCCGCAGACTCGTCTTCCTCTGGGTTATCTTGAAAGTTTTCTGGAAGTGCGGCCTCGATTTCTCGAAGCAAATCGTCATGATCCAGCATCGACAAGTCTTCACCAGAGAATAGCTGGTCGAATTCGGAGGGCATGCTGAATGCAAGTACGTCGCTATTTTCCGTTGCCCGACTGACCGATGCAGGCTCTAGAAGAGGTGATGCTGGGTGCTGCGGCTGTACCCACGGAACGGGTTTGTCTTGGTCCTTCGGTTCAATGAGAGGCAATTGAGGTGCCTGCAGTGGTGCCAAACGAATTTTGCTAGTGCTCGGTATGTCGCTGGCGGCGAATGTTGGGCCGAAACACTTGACAGGAAGTGGAGACTCGTTCGCATCCAAAACTCGCTGGTGAGTATCCCCAGAATCAACTGTTGTTTCAATTTTCTCCGATCTAGGAGATTTTGGAGAAAGCGGTACTTGCATGCTGACACGCTGCAACGCGAGAACTTGTGAGAATGGCAGCAATGCATGGCAAAACTTAAATCCTGCCGCATTGAGGTCAGCTGGAGTAAAATGACGGAGAGAAGGACATATCTGCTCCGCGATATCCAAGTCAAGACGACTCCGGCTTGTTGGCGTTGCTTGTGGAATCTGGGGTTTGTGTACGTTGGCATCAACGCCGAAGAAGGATGCTTCAAGCGTAAAGCTGTGAAGAACCTGCATCTCGTTCCACACCACAACACGACCGGTTCCTCTTTTGGAAGCGCTGATCGAGAAGGTGCAATCGCCGAAGCTGTAAGATCCTCCGCGTGCGCAATCACTCGTTTTACAAAGAATATGCGGAAAGAGACGCACGCGAGCAGCTTCACTTCGGCTGCCTGGGTCAAACGGGCGGCATCCATAGAGGAAAATATTCTTCTTGCGGCTGTGCCCATGGAGATCACAATAGAGACTTACCGGGCGCGTCTTACAGACAGACGAGATCATGTTTTTGGTGGCGAAAACAGTGGGGTGCAGCTCACTTGAGGGGCTGAGCCAGCGACGATTGAGATCCGTTCCAGCGAGTGAACAGCGATAGTTTCCGTGAATGACTCCGTCAGGGTTTAACATCGGAACAACCTTAAAAACAAAGTGGTGGCGCAAAAATCGAGCCTCGAGCGAGTTTCCCGTGAGGAAATCGAGTATTCCGTGCATGACGAAGCTGCTATTGCTCTCCCCTGGATGAACTCGCGCTGTGATCACGATCGCCGTGCGCCTTCTCGCAATAGAGTCCTTCTCATCGTCTTGGCTGAAATCGGTAATTGTGAGCAAATCGCAGTTGTTACCAGCTATGGTTTTGCACAATACTCGTCGCTTGAAGTTGCTTCGACGCTCGGGATCTTTTTGCAAGGAGAGCATGAACCGCTGCAGCCGTGTATATGTGTAGGGGTAGCAGTGCGCGAAATAGGCGACCAGAGGTTTATCATCGTATGCAACCTGAGCTTGGGTCGAAGACTTCGGGGACGACGGCGGTTGTACGGTGAATTCATACGCGAAAGAAAGCGTGTAGTAGTTCCGAATCTTTCCTGTTCGCTGGTGCCGATACGTGTCCGTGTTCTTGAAATAACAAACGTTAACACCAGCGTGATGCCAACCGCATTTGAACGAGACCGGGCTTTCAATATAAACGGCAGGAAGCATTCCATCCGTGTACAGACTGGCCTTCTTGAGCATATTACGAATGTTGAAGCGAACTTTTAAGCTAGCAGCGCCGCGTTCCCGAGCTTGCTGCAGTAGAATGGACGGGACGGTGACTCGGAAGAAGTACCATTGGATGTGACCGTGAGTGTTGACGTCGGTGTCTGCGTACAAGTCGTATTCAGAATCGACATCAACGAAAAACGGGAACGGCATCGTTGCCTTTGATAAAGGCACGGTCGAGTCACTTGACCTCATAGAACTTTTTCCGCGGGTGGAAGAACTGCGGAGCATTAGCAGCTCGTGGCTTGGAGCATACCTACGCCCGAGAACTCGATATGCTCGATCCAAATTGCCGCTCTCAAAGGTAGCACCGAAGCTCAGCTCGTCGGGGCGATTCATACTGGAACTCGATACGACGGGGCCGCTCTCGAGCTGCTTGTTGCGCTTGTAAATGAGCCGAGTCTCAAGCCCGAATCCGTGGCGCGGCGACTGGAAAAATTCATTGTTCGTCATGTATTCACTCAGCAATCGGGCTCGCCTGGGAACCTCAGGGGATACAGCGATGGATCCTCGATCAGCGTGCTGGTGTGCGTCCGGTTCATCGAGCGAAGACAAGTAAGGCAACGCATAACCAAATCCTGTTTGGGTGGGAGTGTCGAACTCCTCCCACTCGTCGTCGGGTGAAAGCGCGATGAGCGGCAGTGGTGGCGGCGTGCTGAGCACAGGGCCATGCGAGCGCTTCCGCACCAGTTTGTACGGTATCTCGGCGTACAGCTTTTGGCTCATGCTGAGGTCTCCTCTGTCGTGGGCACACGATAACGCTGTCTGGAACAAGGGAGACCTTTCGCCTTGGGTTGCAACCACTGACCGAGGAACAGCATCGAGTTCTGTTCGTATTGAAAATAGTTTAAGCTTGACGTTGCCGTCACGTCGCCTCCATTTAGAAGTTCTCGTTCTGGATATGAATATGCCAACCAGTGGACGCTCTCCAGGCATCCCGAGATCGCTCTTCTTGTCGGAACTGCACATGCTAACCTTAGGCGGTGGCAAAGAGCACGACAGCCATCTGACCGATGTAGAAGTACAGGAACTTGGACTGCTCGTGCGTGACGTAGCAAGCGACGTTGCGTCCCACGCAGCAGTGCCACAACAGTCCGTGGTATTTCTGCTCGAAGTGCTGCTTGACCTTGGCTGCAATCTCCTGTTCGTTCGTCTCGGTGCTCATCGCGACCTGCGCGACGGCGATCACCTCGTCTTGCAGCTCCTGCTCCATCGTGGACGTCTTCACCACGGGCTTCACTTGAGTCCCCATCGGGCTTTGGATCTGTCCCCAGCCGACCTTTCAATGCCAAATGCTCTCAATTTGGTTGGGGTGGCGGTTGATCTCTTCATCCAAGCGCCGCCATGGAAGCCTCCAGCCCAAGTAAAAATGCGTCGACGACGGACTTGACCCCCTTGGAGGCATCGCGACGGAAAGAGGAGGAGGCTGACGAGCGAATAGCCTCTCGCGACTTCGACGGAGCGCTGCAATGCCTGACCAAGGCCATCTTTTTGCGCCCGGAGCACGCCCCTCTGTACGCCAAGCGAGCGCAGGTTTATTGGGAGCTCTGTGACGTCAAGTCAGCGATTGCAAATTACCGGAAGCTGTTTGCAGTAGACCCTGATCCCCCGCAGCGTATCAAGGACCAACTAGCGACATTGCTAGACCTCCACGCCTACTCATTGCTGTCTCTGGGAGAGTCTCCAACCATCGTACTGAGGTACCTCAACGAGGCCATCCAGCTGAACGCACTCGACGAAGTGTACTGGTTACATCGCGCGGTGGCGAACATTGAGGCTGGCAGCTTCGAGAAGGCGGTGCAAGACGTAGACCACTGTATTTGCCTTAACAGCCGCGACGTCGAGTACTTCGTACTTCGCGCCAAACTGCATTGGCGTCTGCACATGCAGGAGAAAGCCTCTGCCGACATCCACAAGGCAGCTCAACTGCAGCCAGACCATCCAGAAGTTCTCGGGCACGGACAGCGGCTACTGAAGGAGTCCCAAGCCATTTACGAGCAAGCTCGAACTCAGTTGATGGCGCATCAATTCCAGGACGCCATACAAAACCTTTCCCGGGCCACAGAAATTACACCTGACGAGACGAAGCTCTACTTGCTGCGCGCTTCAGCTTATCGTGAGCTGGGAGAATACCACCTGGCGCTGAGAGACACAGAGAAAGCTCTTGGTTGCCATCGCCTCAAAAGAGAAATTGTGCAGAACCAGTTGCCGCACCACGCTTCCCACGACAGTCACCGCCAACATGGAGTACAAATACCAGCCTTGCGCCTTAATCCAGGGCGGGACACTTCGCCTCAGTATCGAGACATCGTCAAGCAGCGCAGTCTCATTCTGAACGATATTGGGATTCGGTTCCTGCGCCAAAAGTCATACCAGCTCGCTGTAAATGCCATGAACCAAGCCATTCGAGGCCAAATGGAGCTTGCTGAGCTCTTCCGGGAACAGTTTGCGAGCCCACAGTATTTTCTTAATCGCGGTGATGCGTATCGAGGGCTCGGGAATTTTCAAGCTGTAAGTATGATCTTCTCGAACTTAATCTGCTGGATAACATATCTGACGGTTGTGACCGTCACCCAGGCCCTTGCAGACTACCACCACGCGTTAGAACTGCTTCCTGGAGACCAGAGTATCCAATCACGCGTCGCACTGGTGCACTACCAATTTGGCGTGGAGCTGTTCAACCGAGCTGTCTTCGACAAGGCGGAGCTCGAGTTTGGCCACGCTATCGAGCAAGATCCGAACGTTCCATCGTACTACGTGAGGAGAGGCGACGCTGCGAGATATCTCGAAAAACACCAAGAGGCCTGCGCAGATTATCAGCAAGCGCTGCGACTCAACCCGAACGACTCCGAAACCCATGTAGGTGCTCATCCTTCTCTGCGAAAGCTTCCCAAACTGATTGTACATTTCCCTTCTTCGCGCAGACAAAACTCCAGCAGTATAATGTGTCTCCAACACCAATTGCAAGTAATCAACACCCCATCGGACCTGCAAAGCCAGTCGCGTCTACTCGCGCGCGGTCACATCAACAGCACCGCTCACAAGAACTGCAAGCCAGCGTGAATGACGCACAGAAATTGTTCAAGAAGTCGAACCAACGCGTGCAGGAGCTCTTCAACAACCGACCGGTAGTGCCTCCACCCAGTATGAATACACTCAAGTGACTTGACCCGGCAGCTCGCAGCTCCCCAAAGACATCTTAGAGCGTTAGATGTCCTTGTAGATTAGATCGTACTGCGGGATGTGAGACTTCTCAATTGGGCAGTTCACAATGGCCTTCCCGCGCTTTGCTCCACGATAAATAACCTGCTCGTGCAGCATGTTAGATCCATTCAATTGAATAGACAGGTACCGTCCGACGCACCTCCACCAGGTCGATGAAGTCTTGCTTCGTCCTGATAGCTCCGATGAACTTGGTGTGATCGGGTGTGCTGCACCGAAGACAACAGTGAGCATCAACAGAGGCTCCGCATGTGTGTATTATAGCTGCTTCTCGACACGCACCCGTAGTCCACTTTCATGTGCTGCCCGTTAAAGAAGAAGATTGTGGCGGGGATGAGTGTGATATCGAAGTACTGGCAGTAGATGGGCATCTGCTCCGCCTCCACGAGACACAGTCGCGCCATCTTGGACAGCTCTCGCTCGCATCTAGCCAGCTACAGGCAGGAGCGTCAGGACGATTGACACAAGACGAGCCGATTTCAGGGCGAGTCCACGACGTACGATGTCGTCCTGCTGCAGACACACCACGTCCGAGGCTCGGCCAAAGCGCAGCACCAGCACGCGGTCCTTGGTGCCGCGGATGGCGTCGTCTACCGCCGACTTGCTCGCGAGCTGCTCCAGCAGCAGCGAAGCCATGACTTTTATCACCCAAGTTTGATGCTGGGTCAATCGATTTCACCCACAAATGCTGCTCCAATCCCGCGTTGTGTACGTCACACCAAATGATCCACATAAGTGCGAATAATTTTGGCGCCAAATCGGTCTTTTCGACGCGCCACAACCGAGTCCAGCCAGCGAGAGGCAAACGAACGAGAGAGATCATGGTGAACCTCACGCCCAACGCCGTGTCGATGCTCTACAACAAGCAGACGCCCGACGGCTTCGAGCCGTGGCTGCAGATCATCGACACCAAGAAGATCAAGCCGGCCAGCGGCACGGGCGGCGACCGCTACCGGTGCGAAGAAGCTTCTTTTGATGATGGAGAACGACCATCACCTGCTAACTCCTCTGTGTATTCCTCAGCATCGTGCTTTCCGACGGCCAGTTCTACATCAGTGGGATGCTCGCCACGCAGCTGGCGCCGGTAGGTTTCATACGCTTCTCATTGCCCCCTCTCTCCTCGAGCTATCGTGCTGATACTTCTTTCCCCTCACTTTCCCCCACAGATGATGGAGAGCGAAGATCTCAAGACGAACTACGTGCTGCAGCTCAAGGACTATCTGGGCAACGAAGTGCAGGGCCGTCGCATCCTCATCGTGCTGAGCATCGGCGACATCGTGCCGGCCTTCGAGAGAATGGGCGCACCGCAGAGCATCGAGGGCTCCAAGGGCCCGTCCATTCCTGCCGCCCCGGTGGCCTCCTCTGCTCCGCCCGCGGCGGCTTTGGGCGCGAGACCTACTGCCCCTGCTCAGCCGGCCTACCAGCAGCCGCAGCCTCCGGTTAACCAGTACAAGCAGCCTCCTGCTGCCCCGTCCAGCTACGTGCCGCCTACGAAACCTGCTCCATCGGCATACAACCGCGGCCCCGTCGTGCGCCAGGACCCGAACATCCGCCTCTCGGACATTCAGAGCCTGAACCCGTACGCGGGCGGACGCTGGACCATCAAGGCCCGTGTCACGACTCGTGCCCCAGTCAAAAACTGGAGCAACGCGCGCGGATCCGGCAAGCTGTTCAGTGTTGACCTGCTTGATGCCAAGAAAGGCGAGATCCGCGCTACTTTCTTCAACGACGGCGTGGACAAGTTCTACGAGATGCTGACCCCGGGTGGCGTCTTCTACTTCTCTGGCGGCAAGGTCAAGATGGCCAACCGCCGCTTCTCGTCTGTTGACAACGACTACGAGGTCACGTTCGACCCGCACTCGGAAATCTCTCCGGCACCGGAAGATGGACAGATCTCGCAGATGCACTACGCCTTCAAGAAGATCGCCGAGATCGAAGATGTGCCGGCCGACTCGAACGTGGACGTCATCGGCATCGTTCGTGATGTGGGCCAGGTGAATGAGATCACGTCCAAGGCTGGCAAGCAGCTGTTCAAGCGCGATATTTCCCTCGTTGATGACTCGAACGCTGAGATCAAGTGCACCTTGTGGAACGAACGTGCTCAGGAGGACTGCTCTGGCTGGCTGAACCAAGTGTTGGCCATTAAGGGCTGCCGTGTGAGCGAGTACAACGGCCGCTCGATCGGTTCGTCGATGAGCTCGAGTTTCACTGTCAACCCGACGATTCCCGAAGCTGGCCACCTCGTTACTTGGTTCTCTAGCGGTGGCAGCTCGACGCAAACCAAGTCTTTGAGCTCCGGTGGCGGTGGCTTTGGCGGCGGCTCGCTTGGCTCGTTCTCTGAGCGTGCAGTAATCAACGACATCAAGGGCAAGCAGCTTGGCTTTGGCCAGAAACCCGACTACATCACGGTGAAGGGTACGGTGAACTTCATCAAGCACGACACGGGCGTCTACTACCAGGCTTGCCCGAAGTGTCAGAAGAAGGTTGTGGCCGATGTGGCGCAGAACTACATGTGCGAGAAGTGCCAGACGTCCCACAGCACGTGCGAAAACCGCTACATTCTGTCGGTTGTGATGCTCGACCACACGGGCAACACATGGACCACGTGTTTCAACGACCAGGGCAAGGTGGTGATGAATGGCCGCACTGCGGATGAAATTGGCGAGCTGCGCGACACGAATCCTACGCTCTATGAGTCCATTTTCAAGGAAGCGCTGTTCAAGCAGTACGTGTGCCGGCTTCGCGTGAAGGCGGAGAACGTCCAGGAAGAGCTCCGAGTCAAGGCCAGTGTTGTGAACCTGGAGCCCGTCAACTTCGTGCAAGAGTCAAAGGACCTGCTCCAAGCTATCGGCCAGTACAATTAATCGGCTAGCTGGAGGTGAAGACGCAAGAACGAACGAGTGCGTCGCCGTCAGCATCGGCTGATTCCTAGTATGCACCGACTGTGGCGCTAACTTTATGAATTCGTGTTTACCGGAGCTTGTTTCCGTTGTGTCTTTCATTATACGGATCAAACGACTATTTTCCTTGAAATCTTGAGCGATTCGTGTTTGGCTGTCGCTGGGTAGATCTGCCGGGGCTATCAACGCTGAGGTGTCTTCTCTGAGTCATGTAGAACGGCGTGTTCTGCTGCTCAAATGGGTCTTTGATGAAAATGCTAGCTTCAGGCGCCACGTGCGTCGACGCCTTCCCAACAGCACTTCGAAAAGGCCCTCCCATCCATCGCAGCTTGCTCCTCTGGATTGACAACATGCACGCAAATGAGCACCGACAGTCATAGTCACAGGATTGGTGAGTAAGTACCTGCTTATTGACGGCTTCTTGCTCATATGAGCTCGTGTAAGGCGCATCGTTCACCACCGAGTAGTAATCACTCACCCGAGCTTTTTCTTCGTTGCGCATCTTGACAAAACGGCGTCGAGCGCAATAAGGTTTTTCCAGTTCGTTCTTCTGGGGAACGCGCACCCGCGGTGCTTTAGGCTGATATCGCATATCTTGAGCTTGAGAAGGTTCCTCGACCTCTGGTAGTAACTCTCTTTTGTCACTGTGGATGTTGCTCCCTCGATGATCACTTCTTGCAGACCGAAGCGTAGAGTCTTGATTTTCTACCAGTCTCGCATGGTCTGTGGTGTTCGGCTGAACAAGCAAACGGTTCTCCGGTGTTGACGGATAAGCCGACCTGGAGGTCTGGATACGCCTCGAAAGCGCTTCATGGGGCTTCGAGCGATACGGCCCTGCTGACACGGGGCGACAACGCTTGGGCGATGTCCTGCCAATTCCGATCCCTTCGTTGCCTTCAACGAGGTGTGTGCTGTTGTTTTGGGGTGGATTCGTTTCAACTCGAGGTGTGTGAGTGAGGCCAATTTGCTTGGTTTGGGCTAAGGTGAGTCGCTGCTTGAGTCGTGCAGATCCGCTGATAGCCGAGACGTAGCTGCGATCAATGTGCGCGTGCACCTTGAGCTCATCATACTTTGCCAAGGTGAAGTTGCGCAGCAATGCCAACGATTCCGGGTATTCGTTAGCCAATTCAAAGTGTGACCCAAAGCAATTTCCAAACTCCAGCAACATTGGTCCACGACTGCTATCGATAAGCACTCGATACTTGTTCCCGCCCGTGCTAGCGATTTCTTCGTCGAGATCCCACTTGCTTTTGCAATTAAGCACCAACTCTCGCACCCGTGGAAATGTCGAGGCTAGCACTGGGTGCTGGTTAGCTACTTCGAGACGGATGCAGCAGCGGGTTTCACCTCGTTTGGCGAGGAACAACGAGTGGCTGATCTGGTCAATGCTCGTTTTCTTACTTCCAGCACGAGCTGAGTTGGGTCGCGCCCCGTAGCTTCGTGCACTGTCGCTCGAGTGAAGAACCAGACCCGTGTTGCCCTTTGGTATCCAACTGTGATCTCGCTCGGTGAAAACAAAGAAATCCCCGCTTTTGATATCGAGTAGCACGTTATTGTCTCCACCGCGTGGAGATGCAAACCCAACGGGCGCCGATGCTCGCAGAGGTGGCGGAATGTCCTGTAGTTTGCCGAGAAGACTGCCTTTACCATCGTTGTTTATCACCCGTAGCTGTTCACCCCCAGTGGAACACACGAAGGCCAACAGTGATGCACCAATGCCACTGCCGAAGAAGCATTTTCCCGTCATCATGCACATTTTTGTCAGAAGTGCCAGCTTGCGCATGTTCGGAGCCCACGGACTGGAATTGGCGTCGCCATCCACGAACACAAAGTCGAGTTGGTCGAAGTTCGTGATGTTATGCGGATCGGCATACTCTGAGTGAAGCTCGAACAACAACGAATCGAGATTGCTACGATGCTTCTCCTGTGAATTTGTTTTTCCATCACGACAATCAGGCAATTAGCTGGACCGTAGTTTCAATGGCAATGCTAATCTCGACTTGCTCTTTACCACAACTTCTACCCTCGTGACCTCAGCTTTCTGCAGCTCTCTCACCACACGCATTACATGGCGCCGGAATTGCTCAAAACGCTCGTGGCCGCGTTTGCTTGAGGCTGGATAGGCGTTCACGATCAACACCCGCATGGGTCAAATCGGTCTGTGACTCGAAATGGGTTTGCAGAAATGCATCGTGGATAGTTTGACAGAAATAACCTTGGTGGTGGCCTTGGCGAAGGTGCAGGATATATGGAATGCATCAGTGAGCAGGTCATGAGTAGCTCGGATTCCTACCCAGAGTGGCCGGATGGACTCGGTGATCCAAGAGTGAACGCTCATGCAACAAGCTCGCCCCACACGGCAATCAATCGGCATGAAGTTATCGCCAACTTCAGGGCGCGAGACGCGTCTACGGAAAACATCCCCAGAGCCCCGAAAAAGCGTCCACATCTTCGCCAATATGAAGGAATTCAATTCCCGCCGGTACGAGTTCTAGTCTGACCAAACTGCTTTACGGATGCTCGTTCAACTTACGCTGGGTGGTGGTATATGATCCTCCCATAAATCGATTCAAGAGTCGATGCAGCTTTCATTTCCACTGCCACGGTGCTCTGGCAACTAAGCATTGCCATAGCTGCGCCAAGTAAGCGTATTCATGCAGTTCTTAGTGTTGGTACTTCGACTGACTGCACTTTGGTCTTATGAAGGTTTGACAAGAGTCACCTTGGATCTTACTGTGATGCGTGCTTCACTGCTCGACATCCCGACTACCGGTTACCTCACACCTGGACTCCAGTCAAAGGTGTTGCACTTTGCACTTAGTTATGATGTGAAGGCTTACTTACTGATCACTTTATCAGCAGATGCCACCAACCAAGATGAAGAATGGGTTGCACATATCACGAGGTTTGCCCATCCTCCTCCTTTCTCGGTGTAGGTCGGCAAATCTAACTACATGTATGCATTTTGCTTTAGACACCACCTCGAGCAGGATGCAGCAGAGCTCAAACTTCTTCTTAGCGATACTCAAGCATTCTTAGCTCGTTCTTCTCCGCCCGTGAAAGTCGAGCAGTTATCGCGTCAAGAAGAAGGATCCACACCCCAATGGTCATCAACTTCCGTTGATTTCAAGAAGACCTACGCAACAGCAGCCAGGATATACGGCACTCTGCGTGACTTGATGGGGCAGATTCATGATCAGTTGGAGCAGAAACCCCCTCTCACTCGAGAAGAAGCCGTGGCAAAGCTGCAATCGATGTGGAAAATTCGCAAGGCACGAAAGCAACTCAAAGCGCTGGTCCGCGAGGTCTACGCCAGCCTCGAGGACCCGACAACAGGTCAAACATACTACTACAACAAGTACACCAAGGAAACCCAATGGACGAAACCTGCGGCACTTGGAAGTGAAGCATTATCAATTTCCAGCAAAGAAAACCGCAAGAAACCCAAGGTTGTGTTTGCGACTAGGGAGGAAGAAGAGCTACACGCAGCGTCAAAGCTGCAGGCGATGGCACGCACTCATTTTGCTCGGCGCCACATGAGAAAATTGATCTCGTCTGTTTACGAAAAAATATGGGATGCCAGTACTCAGCGCTTCTACTACCATAACACCAAGACGAAAGAAGTAAAATGGGAGAAGCCCCGCTGGGTGAGCGATGAAGACTTGCTAACACCTCGCTCACGCCACGCGCAACTTCTACACGAATCAATGGGGCCATCTGAAGCACAACTGGAGAAAACAAACATTTCGAAAGCCCGCAGTGAGCCATTGACTCCCGACGAAGCAGCTCGCATGGTGCAGCGAGCCTATCGACGCAAGATAGGGTTTCGAAATCTTCTACGGATGTGCCGTGCAGTCTACGAGAGGATTTACGATCCGGAGCAGGGAATGTACTATTACCACAACACCCGTACAAAGGAAACTACGTGGGAAAAACCGTTGTTGCTGCGAGAAGCAGAGTCAGATGTGTTCACGCCTCGTACCCGCCAGAAGAAGGCTCGTGAGGAGATGCTAACTCCAGCGAGAGCAGCACAAATGGTGCAGCGCGCCTACCGACGGAAAAAGGGTTTCCAGAATCTGCTCAGGCTTTGCCGATCCGTGTACGAGCGAATCTACGACACAGAGCAGGGCATGTACTATTACCACAACACCCGCACGAAAGAGACAACATGGGAGAAGCCTCTGCTGCTACGCGGAGCGGAATCAGACGTGTTTACACCGCGAACCCGCCAAAAGAAACTGCAGTCGCTGATGTTAGCGATGAATGGAACATCATCGAGAAAGTCTCATCAGTGGACGGAGCAGGAGGCGGCGATTCGCTTGCAAGGTTTGTATCGGGCAAAGAAAGCGAGAGAGGAGCTTGCTGTGAGACTGGTGCAGCGCTTCAAGCAGACAGTCGACCCCAGCTCCGGCCAGGTCTACTACGTGAATCTGTTGACGCAAGAGGTGAGTTGGGACCCACCCGCCCTAGCAATCCGATCTGGGGTCCAGATTGACCCATTTACGGAGGAAGAGTCGTAGACCACAGCTCCTTCAGTGTTCTCGTTCAACGTTCAGCGATCTTTTCGTGAAAAATAGAAACACTATTTCGGTGCACGAACCTTGCCGCGCTCGTCGAGCACTTGCAAAATGCTGCTGCCATCGCTGTCGCTGCTCCTTTGCAGCGTCTTCGTTGCGGCGGCGGACGTCTACTCGCCGGATGGATTTGGTGGCGGTGCAGCCCTGGAGCCGTCGGCAGACTCGGCGTGCGAGGTTGATGAGATCCAGCTGGCCTCGGATGGAACGATCGCGCAGTGGGGAGTGGCGTTGGGCACACGCGTGGCGCCCAACATGACGGTGAACGGCACCGTGACGCCCGACGACTACAACTTCTACCACCTGTGCGTGGCTCGCCATGAGCACGAGCACCTCATCACGGTGGAGCTGCTGTGTAATGAGGACGACGTGTCCGAGGGTGGCGACGCCAACCTGTATCTCTCGAGCGAGGTCAAGTATCCGCGCATGGGCCACTCGTCGTGGATTGCTCAGCGCCCCGGCAACGAGCTCATCAAGCTCTACACGTATCTGGACGGGTTCCCGCGTAAGAACGAGGAGGGCGGCAGTCGCTGGATCACGCTGCACATTGCAGTTTTCGGTGCTGGTGACGTCGACACCAGCTACGACCTCGTGGTCTCCGTCACAGACCTCCCAATCACCGCCGACATCCTATCAAGAGAGGCCTTCTACACGGAGCAACACAACCAAGCTCGGAAAAGGCGCCTTCGTCGTGGCTAGACTCGATTGCTTCTCCAGTCTTGAGGCGCAGCCTTCCACACCAACAACAATTCTAACTACTCATTTAATTTTCTAGCAAATCTAAACTAAATGACCATTCTTGTGGAAAAAGGGTGGTGTTAAAAAACACCAGGAATATGTAGCTTCATTGGGCGTCCACTACTCCAGCCGCTCAGTTAGAGCAGCCAAAGCGCAGAGCACCATCCGGAAGCGAGTTGTTGGACCCATGACCACGAGGGTAAACTGGAATCCCAAGCGGCTACGCGCTTATCCGCCGAAGCCGTACAGAGTGCGGCCCTGACGCTTGAGGGCGTACACGACGTCCATGGCCGTCACGGTTTTGCGGCGAGCGTGCTCCGTGTAGGTGACCGAGTCGCGGATGACGTTCTCAAGGAAGACCTTGAGCACACCACGCGTCTCCTCGTAGATGAGGCCGCTGATGCGCTTCACACCGCCACGACGTGCGAGACGACGGATGGCGGGCTTGGTGATGCCCTGGATGTTGTCGCGAAGGACCTTGCGGTGACGCTTGGCGCCGCCCTTGCCGAGTCCCTTGCCGCCTTTGCCACGTCCAGACATGTTGCTTGAGTTGGTTGGTTGGGTTGCTTGCTTCTTGGTTGGAAGATTGCAGAATGAGCTTCTTGGGAGCTCACGTCTCGCGGTTCAAAACGTCCTCAACCAGGCGCCCTCTATTTCCCGCCCATTTTGCGCGCCAGCTGCAATCGGTCTTGCTGCGACCTTCGGCCAACAGCTACGGTCTCCGTGGATGTCCCCGCGGTATCCACTCCGATTGGCTGTAGTTCCGGTGCCTAGTTTCGAGCTCGCGGATTGGCGGAACTTCCCAATCCGACCTTGCCATTGGCAAAAAAGGCGTTTCGGCCGCCTGCGATTGGCGGAGCGCCAAATTCATAGCGACGTCCAAAAACACTTTAGCTCGCGGAGCGAATCGGTCTGGCGACGACAACTAGGCCAGGCATTCCCCATTTTGCTCCGCTCTCAACACCCGATCGCCCAGCAAAGCTAATCGCAATGGCTCGTACCAAGCAGACCGCCCGCAAGTCCACCGGTGGCAAGGCTCCGCGCAAGCAGCTCGCCACCAAGGCCGCTCGCAAGTCGGCGCCCGCCACGGGCGGCGTCAAGAAGCCGCACCGTTACCGCCCGGGTACGGTCGCTCTGCGTGAGATCCGTCGCTACCAGAAGTCGACGGAGCTGCTCATCCGCAAGCTGCCGTTCCAGCGCCTGGTGCGTGAGATCGCCCAGGACTTCAAGACCGACCTGCGTTTCCAGGGTTCGGCCGTGCTTGCCCTGCAGGAGGCCGCGGAGGCCTACCTGGTTGGCCTGTTCGAGGACACGAACCTGTGCGCTATCCACGCGAAGCGTGTCACGATCATGCCCAAGGACATCCAGCTGGCCCGCCGCATCCGTGGCGAGCGCTCGTAAGTTGTCTACCGTCTTCGGACAGTGGCAACTGCAAGCTGAGGGCTTCATCGCCTCCGCGGTGAGCCCGTCCTTTTAGTTGGTTCTCATGAGCTGACGAACTCTTCATCCTGGTGTTTTTTAACACCACCCTTCTGCAAAGAAACAAACGAATTTAGATACAGATTAAACTATTTTGAGGTGACCTTTGTGGCACGATTAGATAAGGATTATCTAAAGCCCTGCATATCCAGCCTCTGCTTCAAAGGAATTCCGACACGCGGAAGGAAAAGAAAATCAGTCGCTTCGATCAAAAGTTTGAACACAGTATTCCTCCTTACGTCAGCTACGCGCGCAGTCGCTGAGATGAGTCAAACCGCACTCCGCAGGCCACACATCTGCAAAACATTCAACACACAAGAGTTAGCACACGAACAGACAAAGCTTTCCATGAGTGAGGAGAACGTACGGGAAATCGTCTTCCTCGGCGACAGCAGTCTGCAGGCAGTAGTAGCAGTACACATGCTTGCATGATGTGATGTAGGGCGTCTGCGGCGGAGAAATGCCGCACAGGCAGCACTGCGACGAGCGAGGACCCTCCTCAGCCAAGCTTCCTTCCAACGCCGCGCTTGTGCGCAGACTGCCCCACGTCAAGAAGGGCAGAACGAAGTTACCGAACTCCTGCATGCCGCAAGAAAGTAAGTCAGTCGCACTCGTTTTCAGCGACTCTTGGTCAACAAACAGGCAGCATCGACGAACCATCAATCCATCCCACAACAACTGGCGCGTCATGTACTCGAAGTTGATCGACCGCGGCGCTGTCGACGGCGTAATGCTCTCCTGTACGAATGCATCAGTCGCGTCAATTAAACCATTCACATTTTGCCAGAGCTCTTCGGCTCCATCGTACCATTTTCATTCTTAGGCATCTCTCTGGCAGCGACCGGTATGTCCCATTGCGCAGGAAGACGAGCAAGTTGACAAACTGGCACGTAATAACAAGGGTCTCCAGCTTCTTCATCACTGCCAATACTCGCTCACAAGACCGTTGCCTTGCATCAGTCGCATCAGCTTCTCTGGCGGCCCATTGCGCAGACGAAAGGTAACGAAACAATCGCTTCCACACATACGGCAACCCAACAGAAAGCAGGAAAAAGGCGCCCACGCGTCGTCGTGTCAGCAGGTGCGAAGCGTATCGGACATTTTCCAGCTTCATGCCAGGCGTCGGCTGCAGCAAACGTCACAGAACATCAGCACCCCAACCTGGCGACACTCTTGGCCCCACAGCCCAGACGCTTCGTACCCTTCCAAGGCCCGTGGTGAACGCAAACAGCAGCGCCCCAAGCGCTGCGTCGATCTCGGGCTTGATGCGGTCCACAACGCCAGGCTCGAACATGCTGAACATGCCCTTCATGGGCGTCTTGAGCAGCCCGAGGATCTCCGAGTCCAGGATCAGCGCGTCCCATTTGTTCACGCGGAGGTTGCTCGAGGGGCTGCGCAGAGACTGGTATGGCACGCGCAGCTCACGACTCTTGTCGCCCTCGGCGGTGGTCGCTCTACTCTCCTGCAGCGCTGCCGCCGCTGCCTGCACGTGCGGCTGCATGCTGCACTTGAGGTTTGAGCGTTGACGTAAAATGTCGGACCTTGTGTAAATGTTTTCGAAAAGAATACAACTTGAACGGACCTACAAAAACCAAATGAAAGCCTATCTATAGAATTTCAAGGTTATCAAGGTTATAGACTGGCACTTCACGACGAGGTGCAGCCCAAGGCAAGCATGGTCTCCATCACGGCCAAGTTGTTTGCTGCGTTTGCACTGCTGGTATCGGTGAGGGCGAATGATCATGGCCACTTCCGCGAGCGCGATTCCACAGCGTTGGTGCTATCAAGCGCACAGGAAGAGACAGGCGATTCGTGCGAAGGGTGCCAGCACCGACTGGTGAAGCAAGAAGAAGGCTCGCCTCGTGAGTTCGTACCAACGCATGAATGGCAAGATATTCTGCCGAACCAAGCTATTCCACCGGTACGTAGTCGTATTGATCGTACACCCACAGAAGGCTACTATCTTTACAGTAATTCACCCGACTGCCGTGGCAACTCGCACAGGGCTTGTACATCCGCGTGAACCTCGCGACCGGCAAGAAGGAAGCCAAGCTTCTAGAGTAGATTGCAGCAGTCTTGCATGCACAGCGGGAACACCAACACAAAGTTTGAAATAATAGCATTTTACAACTTTCAGGCTGCACGACAGCAATGCAGCACAGCTCACTTCAAGGACGAGTAGCGGTTTTCGCTACCACGCCGTTGCTGACTGCAGTGCGCGTGCGAGCACATTTTGACGAGCAGATACCGGGCGGAAGAACCAAATTGGTTCCGGTGCGAAGGAGGCAGGCGGCGGCGGTTGACAGCGGGGGCAGCAACGCACGTCCACCCATGTTCGAGCCAACACACGAATGGAAGGAAATCCTCACAAACCAAGTGCTCCCAGCGGTAAGTGTCTGTTGTCTTGGCGCGAGGAAGGTGTGCATCATGCAGCTGTGCATTGAATAGCGAAACTCACGTGTAGCCATCCATTTGCTGCGCAGGGTCTCCATATTCGCGTGAACCTGGAGACCGGCAAGAAGGAGGCGAAACTGCTAGACTAAAAAGCCCATGCGCGTGACTCAATAAACACGAGCCGTTCCCAACCCTGCGGACTCATCTACGGCTGTGTGCGTACTCGTACGTACAAATGCATGCACTCCCGAAGCCACGTGTCGTCCAGCCAAGACGCCACAAGAGCAGCATTTCGAGTTCTCGAGAACCCAGTCTGTGTTGCGCCAGTGTTTAAGTTGCACATCAATAGATATGTTGCACTAACGAAGACCACGGATCCACGTCAGCAAGTTGCCATTTCTCGATTTTCGTCAGTTGAGACTTGCACGCCTGAAAACGCCCATGATGCCGCCAAGAAGCTCTAGACCGCGCCGCTTCCTGCTGCTATTGGCAGCTGCAGTGCTTGTTGCGCTGGCTGTAAGCGCAGCGTCCGCCGAGGAGAAGAGCAAGGTCTCCGTTGACATCACCGCCTCCGAGCAAGATGCCAACGGAGTGACAGTGCCCGAGTTCGTCGCTACGAACGAGTGGCAGGAGCTGTTGCCTGGACAAGGCGTGCCGCGGGTAAGTGCTGTTGGTTTGTCGCCGTTGTTCTTGTTGATGAGGTCGTCGCATTGACAGACGCGTTGGTATGCCTGTGCCGTAGGGACTCCACGTGCGGCTGAACCTGGAGACCGGCAAGCGCGAGGCGAAGCTGGTAGACCCCAACGAACAAGAGACGGAAGAGTCAATGCGCTCGGTGGTGGTTGATCCCAATGCAAAGGAGACCACTGTGACGGTTTCCACTGACATTTCGGGGGACATTGTGACCGAGGAGAACGTGGACGACGAGCTCACTGTCACGGATGAGGACAACAGTGAAGAGGTGGCCGACATTAGCTCTGACGATGGAGCCGAGATGAGTGTCCAGGAGGAAGACGAAGCTCCTCCAGCCGAGCCAAACTGGAACCACGAGAAGATCTACGACGTCTTGCAGGCGCTGCCGGAACCACCCAAGGTTGAAGGCATGGACATTCACGAGGCCCACGAGAAGCTGTCCCCTGCAGAGTTCCGGAAACAGATTGTTTTCCTCTGGAAGAAGCGCCAGGCCGAGCTAAAGGAGGCGCTTGATTCCCTTCAGGATGATGCGAAGTATATCGGCAAGCTGCTGGAGCAGTTCAAGGAAGCGGAGCAAAATGGTGATACGGAGGGCCAGCTTTCGGTGCTCGAAGTGCTGGAGTGGGAAGTACAGGACCTGGACAAGACCCACGTCTTCAACTTCATCGGCGGTTTTGGCATTATTGCGGAATACCTGAACTCAACTAACCTTCCAGTCCGAGCGAACGCTGCGTGGGTGGTTGGATCTGCGGCCAAGAACTACAAGGAAGGCCAGGAGTGGGCTATTGACGCTGGCGTTATGCCGAAGCTGATCGACTCGCTAACGCTGGAAGTCCCTAGCGACGACAAGACAGCCAAGGATGTCCTGGAAGTCAAGAAGAAGGCGATCTATGCTCTGTCTTCGATTGTTCGCTCCAACGAGCGTGGACAACGCCTGTTCTCGCTTCACAATGGACCGGTGCTTCTGGCAGGGTTGTTTAACGATGCGCACCCGACCAAACTCCAGCTGAAGGTAAGATGCGAGGTTGATTTAGGGCTTCATTTTGACGAGAAATGCTAACATTGTTACCTGCAATGGCCAGGTTCTTCTGTTTGTATACGACATTCTGGCGGAAGCTGCTGCGAGCAAGTTGCGCGGCGGTGAGCAGCCTTCTGCACTGATCGAGTTGGAAGGAACTTTCCAGTCCGCACAGTGGTGCGAGCGCTTCTCGTCGACTTTCATCAAGATGGTACGTCGCACTGTTCTACAACGCGAAGCTCTCGCTTGTATTAACCACCTTTATGCTGCACCACCGCAGGCCCCTCTTCTTGCTCACCGAGAGGTGATTGAGCTCGTGGATGCCATGCGGCACCAGTTGCCAACCTGTCAGGAAGTGCACCAGACGTCGGGTGTCAAGACAGTGGTCAATTCACTTGCGAAGGGTTTTGCTGAGGACGAGGAGTTGGAAGAAGAGGAGAAGCAAGAGATGGCACTCTTCTTCCGGGACTTTTTGGGCCGCGTGTAAGTCTGCAGGCGGAACATCTAAACAGATGCTGGAGCTTCAGGCGTTATATATTAATCCGCACCAGTGTAGGCGTGTTTCTTGCCAGTAGGATAGTAAACTTCTAATGAACCCGGCTGGTCACTCGCGTGAAGCAAGCAGTCCATCTCGGCGGCCAACAATCCGCCGATGAATGAATAGATAAAATAATGCCAAGACTGCCTGGACACGCTTCTAGTAGGCTGATCTACATCTTGGTGACAAAGCCCCAGACCTCGACGTTGTAGATGGCGAACTCTGGTTCGGTAGTTAGACGCCTGCAGAAATGAGAGAACTCTAGGTCAGGAGGGCAGTACAACAACGGAACACTGTCAACTGCGCCACGTACTCGTTTTCAAATGTCTTGGAGCACCCACTAGTGCCGCGGGACAAGTCAGAGTTTAAACACCAAGCGAAGTCGCCCCTAATGTGACACAAGTTGCGAGAAACCGAAAAGTTAGTTTGAGCACTTCACCCGATGCTCAGCTTAATGCCTTGAACTTACCCGCCGCCCATCGCGATGCAGTCGTCGTTACTGAGCATGATCATAGTGTTCAAGTATGACCACGGGTAGCATTCGAACTTGGAGTTGAAGGAGAAGACGAAGGACTCGCCGATACCGTAGTAGTTTGCCGAGTCCTGCCATTCCTCCGAGGCAAACCCACCGAAAATGTCACCCTTGGTGGTCTCGACAACGACCAGTGTGGGGTTGTTTTTGCGTGCCTTGAGCAGTAAGGTGTGAAGGCTGCAGCCATCTTGTGCGAGGCTGTAGAGCAGCTTCCAGTCGTGGCATCGACGCGACGGTGCCAACGCAGCCTGCAGCTGTGGCACCAGCGCCGCTGCATTTCGAGGATTCGAGAGCACCTCGTTGTTGGAGCCTCCGATGAGCTTGGGTAGCTCTGGCTGCAGAAGCTTACGTCTCCGCTCTTTAGTCTTTCGAGTCTCTTCGCTTTCCTCGGGCTGGAGACTCTTGCTACGCTTGAGCAGCGTGAACTTGCTCCCCATTTGTCGTCTGCACAGCGTTGTAAACACGACGGCGGTTGGTCAGTCAAACAGCAGCAAATCGCGACGGATAACTACCGGGGTCTTACATCTCTTCCAAGTCGTCGTACTGCAGGTCGAGCGCGACGATGTCCGAGTCCACGCGCTCGGGCAGACTGTTGCAACGCTCCTTCTTGTCAAAGGCGCGCAGCACCTCGATCGTGGCGTGGGCCACCTGCTTGCCAAAGTTATTGATATCCGGCAGCTCGGACTCGTGCATGTGGAATCTGGATGGACGATATTAGTAAGGACCAACCAGGACGACCCCGGCACATGGACAACTTCAACATCCGACACGTACCGCTCGGCGATGTTGTGCAGCGTCTCGTCCTTCTTGGCAGCGTACGACGCTGGCTGGAACCTCTCCTCTCCGGGGTTTTCCAAGGTCAGCGGTGTGAACAACTGGCTCATGGCTTGATGCTGTCTGCGTTCGCGAGTCTCTCGTGTGTGCTTTCGTCCCTGCGCGCAAATTGCACACTGAACCAAAGCCCGAGCGCTTGGTTTACGACGCCGTTTATGCGGTGCGCGCATTCTTCAATGCCGTATTGGAGGCTGTCTCATACCGGCGGCTAGGTCGACCTGCAGGCTGGCAGGCGCGCTGCTAGCGCAACATACGCTGCAAGGCAGGCGCGATTCATCGCAGGAGCAGTGACGAAGCACATCGGTGACGACTGGTATGAGGCGCGCGATTGCTAGCCGCTGTTTGGGAAACCACCAGCGTTTTGCGCATGCCCGCCGCAGCTCCATTCATGGCCAGAAATCAGCCCATTGCGCAGCGCCGGCAACAAAGCGAACGAGCAACGCCCGCTGCGAGCTTCAACCTCTAAGCGGCACGAAGCCTCGTGTCTCTACCTCTGCCGTCCCTGCATCCGATCGCGCGGCAGCAACAGCAACCCAAAGTGACCACACGCCGCTGTAACGCAAGCAATACTAACCACTCTCCGCTAACGCTACTCTCCAAATGCACGGTCGTTTTGAGGCGGCCGAGCAATGCAACCGATGCCCCATGCAGCTCCCATTCCGCTGGTCGTCAAAGTTGAAGTTTGATGGGGATCGCCGCTTGGCCAATCAGAGACCGACTGTCCGCATAACGTTTATCCGGACAACACGCATGGCGACCAAGACCACGCCGGCACCAGCGCCGCTCGGCGTGCTCCGCGGCCACGGCGCCCCTGTGAACAGCGTGGGCTTTCTGTCCGTCTCCACCGTCGTGTCGGGGGCAGGAGATGGAGCGGTGAAGATCTGGAGCCTCAAATCGCGGCGGGAGCTCGCCACGAACCCCGCAGCGCACTCGAAGGCCGGCGTGCTGCACGCCGCCGTAATGCGAGGCTGCTCCGTCGCAGAGCAGCCATTCGTCACGCAAGGCCGCGACGGCTTCATCCAGCTGTGGGACGCGCAGTCATTCGGCACTCCAGCAGAGCCGTTAGCCAAATTTTACTGCGGGTCCTACACGTTCACCAAGTTTGCGACGCTGCGCTGGCCTGGAGACGACGCAGCCACGGCGAGCGCAAACCTCATCGTTTGCCCCAGCAGCGTGGACAACCAGGTGAGTGCTCTCGCTGATCTATCGGGCGAGATGTGCCCGCTCTCATTTAAGTCCGGTGACTAACTAGTGTTGGGTCTTGTGGGGCAGCTCCTGGTCTACGACGTTCGAGGAGGCGGTTCCTCGCCAGCCTTGAAGTTCACCGTGCCGGACGCCTCCGCCAAACGAGGCATGTGTGTGTCGCTATCGCTGTTTGAAAGCAGCGTCGCACAGGCCGAGGATGGCAGTGGTGGTAACTTGCAGACGTACATAGCTGCTGGCTTTGAAGGAGGACAACTTGCCATCCTGGACTTGCGGTCGGGCGGGAAAGTGGCTTGTGAGGCCACCGTCACGCAGGGAGCAAACGCATGTACGTAACTCGTCAGTTGGCGTTCGATTTGATAGGGATCTCGTTAAACTGACGCTTCTTGGCGTGCCTACGTAGTGCTTTCATTCGACGTCACTCGCGACGGGCGATCGGCCATCTGCGGGTCGTCAGGCGAGGAGCTGTACGCAGCAAAGTTTGACGTTGCCTCCTACTCGCTCACCTCGCGACCTTTCTTTTCCTGCGCCCACGGCGGCTTCAGCAGCGTCTGCATTCGAGGGGACCAGCGCATCGTGGCTACTGCTGGCTGGGATCATCGCGTGCGTGTGTTTCATTTGAGAAAGCTCAAGCCCCTCGCTGTGCTCAAATATCACAGCGAGAGCGTGTTTGCACTGGACTTCAGCGCTGATAGCGCGCTGCTTGCATCCAGCTCCAAGGACCACAAGATAGCTCTCTGGTCCATCTACCCGCCGTCGACGGCTGAAGCTAGCAACGCGTTGAGACCATATTAAAGTGTGGCTCACAATTAACTTAGGTGATTGACGTTCTTCACGATGTAAACTCGACCGACTTCTTGAGGTTGGCGTTGTAGTACAGGAAGTGATGGTAGCGGAAGTACGTGACCAGCTCGGCAAAGCCCACGTCGCGCTGCGCGTGGCACTCCCGTCCGCGGTGGCCGTACTGCTGGCACACGCGGCACTTGTGCCCGCCCGTGCAATGGTTCGAGTTGCCGCACAGCCGGCAAGGCTTGTTGCGATTCGGACAGTCGGCGCCACGGTGCGAGCCGCGCTCGGTGCAGTACCGACAGCGGTGCTGTGCCGAAACATGAGCTTTGCTCTGGCAGAAGGAGCACGCGGGGTCGTTGGCCTTGTCTTGCGTGTGGGCCTTGTGTGCGTGCTCGAAAGCTCGGTCGATCGATTTCGTGACGGGTAGCAGCGAAAAGTGGCCTGGAGTGCGACGGCCAACGCCCATTCCGTGCTCGCGCAGGAAGATCTTGATGCAGGCATCCGCGTAACCTTCGGCCGTCGGTGGAAACGCGTGCACGGTGTCAGACGGGTGCATTACGATCAGTAGCTGTTGCGGTTCGAAGAGCACACGCAGCCGAGCCGCAAAGCCAATGTCGCCCACACGGGGCGAGCCGAAGCCCACGAAATTGATCTTGCTTGCGTCCCAGCCGTTCATGCGCGCGTGGTCGCCCAGGTACAGCATCATAAGCTGGCCAAGCTGCCCGCCCATACTGTAGCCAGTCACGTGCACTGGTACGCCCTGCTCCACGTACTTGAGGACCGCATCCAGAAGGCCCTCCTTGATCATGTCTTGGAAATAGTCATTGATCGCACGGTGCACCCGAACGACACGAGCCTTGCTAAGCCGCACAGGGTTAATCTCGCCAGAGCCATTACTATCGGTGTCGCTGTCTCGACGCCGGCGTCTAGTGTGCGTCTGTGCGTGCACTGGCATGGCCGTCGGCTGATCCAGCACCAACGAGTCGAAGCGCTGAATCCGAGGCTTCCGCATCAGCTTTTCCAAAATCGAAATTCCAGACGGCTCCGTCAAACCACGATCCAGCGCCACAGCCATCATGTTCTGGATACTCTGGCGAATACGCGTTTGCTCGCCGTCCGACCACGCATGGCCGATCTTGCTCCACATGAACTTCAGTAGCTGCGACGCTGGTTCGTAGTCGCCCGAGACGGACGAGGTGACAAGGTTGATCGCAGACACGAGCGAAATGCCCGTCATCTCCGTCTTGAACTCCTGAAGCTCATCTTCGGCCCAACCCGACCAGAAATCGCCCCACACATCGCGGATGGTTTCTGGGTTGCCTGCAGGGCTGAAGGCCACCACTACGTCACGCGTCGACTCGCCCGATGGGTGCTGCACTTCACCTTCCCAGAGATGGGCTCGAGCGCAGTGGCTCTTGTTCTGGAAAATGTGCTTCAGCTCGTACACGGGGGCGATCGCATCAGGTGCCCGGCGGTCAGCGCGGATCTTGACACCAACGCCAAACTGCACGTTCTTGTTCCCGTCGGCGTCTTCGTTCACGAGATCGTTCTCCTTGAGCATCGAGAACTTGGCCGAAAGCAGTAGCAGCTGCTTCCCACGCGCCAAGATCTCTCGCTTGCGGCGGAAACTGCGATGCATGTCGGCAATCGCCGAAGCGAACGCATCGTTGATGTCCTCGTCGTCTGGGCACGTCACAATCGCCTCCTCTTGCTCGGTGATGAGCAGGATTTCGCGAGAGTGGTGATTTCCGGCGATCACATCGACGCCCCACTTCTCCAAGTCGGCGTGCGCAGCCTCAATAGCCTCGCCAGTCGCGAGCTGATGCTTGCAGGTGACCAGGAAAGCCTTGGGACACCAGTCCTTGCGGATCTTACGGATCGTGTTTGGACAGCGCACGAAGCTGACGGAGAACTCGTCGGTCTTTTTCTTAGCGATTTTCTTGGCAAGCTTTTTAATGTGCTTGGTTTTACTGTGCTTCGACGAGGTGGACGAGGAGGAAGACGATGACGTCTCTGTGGTGTCCGTTTCCTCTGCAGCAGCTGCGGTCGCGGCAGCGGAAGGGTCCACAGGCACATAAAAGTCCATGAGCGTGGCAGCCAGCACCACAATGCCGCGGTCCTTGGCCGCCTCCATGGCTTTCGCCGTCAGCCGCGTGAGCATGAGATACTGCTGCACCGACGTGAAGCTCAGGTTGAGCACGCGCGTGCTGCATTCGGTGTAGAGCTGCGCGATCTTCTGGAACTGCAGAGTCTGCGAGAGGTCGACGCCCGAGAGCACGAGCCCGTTGCCCTGCAGTCGGAACATGTCCATGAAGGCGCCATTCTGAATGAATTTCTGGAAGTGGCGGGTGAAGGGCCGCAACGAGTCCTCGCGGTGCACGAAGATGACGGCATAGCCCAGCTGCAGCAGGTACTCGGCGCAGGCAGGACCCTGTTGCTCCTGCACCTGCGGCGCTACGTCCACGAACGTGTCGTTCTCGGGGTCCAGCGGCACGATCGTGGCGCCCGACGTGATGAGCGCAATGCCGCGGCGCTTGTCGGCCAGCTGCGCGGCGATGAACTCGCGCGTTTGTCGCTCCACGGCGGCCAGCTCCCAGCGTGGGTCCTCGGGCGTCTTGCTGAAGAACTCCTCCACGAACTCGCTCGAGTCTGTGGGCACCGAGCCGCCCATGCGGTGGCGCAGCGTGCCCCAGAGCGCCATGTCCGAGCGATGCGGCAGGAACGAAGGTCGGTGCGACTTCTTGTCGTCCTCGACGGAAGTTGCGGACTGGCGTTGCGTCTCGTCGGCGCTCATGAGGTCGTATGAGATCGTGCGTCTGACTCCTTCCGTTTGAAGGAGAAACCGAAAAGGGCTGGGAAAGGTGACGCGGCCTACTGTCCGAGAGAGAAGTGTTGTTTCGTGTGGTGCACACCACGATACACTTGAGATTTGTAAAAAGGTGGTTGAACCCACGGCGGATCGGACGGGACGCGGCTTGACGCGTCACCCGCCGGATCCAAGTCGAAGAAGTCTGGAGCAGGTGCGTGCCCAGCGTTCGTGCCCGAGTTTCGTCAATGAGTTGTCGATATACAACTTTTCTTCATTGAAGCCACTGCCCGCCATTGCTTGCCAGCGCGGCGGCAGTACGAGCGGGCAGCAGAGCTCCTCGGGCTCACTTGTCGCCGTGGTCGCACGAACAGTCCAAGCGGGTGTCGGGGCCAGCGGAGACCATTCGATCGGGTGGTGTTGATAGCTGGCTGAAAGCTACTGCGCCGCTGCATGTCGGGTACTTGCTTGCTCGTTGGCGAGGCATGGACGTGGCCAGCGGCGCTCGCCTCGAAGCTTCCTAGCCGGACAGCGACTTGCTGACTCTTTTACGAACGACGCGCGGTAAGACGACCCGCAGCACCGCGCTGTCAAATGCAGACCCCATTCTGAGCATAAGAACGGCCCTCACGAGCATGAAGCTCATACACCTCGTGGCCTTTTTGCCTGTGGTCGGCAGTTTGTTGTTGCGACGCTACTTTTGTGATCTGTGCTACATGTCGCTCGCTCGAGAAACAAGAGCTGCGATGCAAATTTGCTAGCGATCGCAAAGCGAGGGATGAACTAAGCATTATCCCTGACACTTTGCAGGGCTCTCGTTGAACGGCAAGTGTTTTTTTTTTTTTGCAAAGTTGCTGACTCATCTGCTTTATTTTAGGATTTCAAATAATAGGAATCATGAATTCAACGATGTGCAACTTTTGCACAACTCGCTGAAGGACGAAGATACCGATGGGGGCGTTGGAGAGGCATGAGTCTGCTACGACGAGATGGAGGCTGCTGCTTGCGCTGGGGTGGGCTCTCATGGCTTCTCTACCGATGAGCGTCGCGCTGAACTGTGCACTGCCACAGCCGCAGCTCGCAGGCGTCCAGAATGCCACGGCGGTGCAGCTGCCCGTCGACATCGTCCTCACGACGGCCCCCGCTGCCGCTCCAGACCTGCTCTTCGTAGCAATTCATAACGGACGGAGCATACCATGTCAGTAGTGCCACCGTGCTGTGAGTCATAACTGATAAGGGTGGGTACTTATCGTGGCGCTTGGGTATTTGTGCAGGGGGGCAGAAGATCACCATCAACAACGCAGGTCGACATCGAATCCGTACGTCACCAGCTAGCGATAACGGTGCATGCGTATGCACAACAATAACGTAGGTCAATTCTGTCTCTAGTAACAGTGGTAGCTTCACGAAGTTCGCCGTGCTCCAGAACAGATTTCTTTGTCTTCGATGGGTATTTTCCCCACGAGTTGCCGAGTAACGACGCGGAACCGGAGCCTCTGAAGCTGGAGTGCCTGGCGACCACCGAGCTTCACCTCCTGATTATGTGGCCAGTCATGCCAAATGAGGAAGTTTCGAGACTTCTCCAAGCGGTGGCTGCGCTGTCCAACATCGTCACTTACCCCGAAGCCGACTTTCACGTACGCTTGCTCGGAGTGTTCCGGGTGGATCCAGGATTCGGGCATTTCATCGATGAAAGCTGGTACCAAGCATTCTACGGGGACACCTACTACGGACTGTACTTCGGGGCATTGGGTCAAGTGGATATGGCGCACGTCAAAGGAAGTGGAGCTTTTCACGTAGCACTTGTGGAAGATCTGTGTCCCAAATACGCGTACGATCTCAAGCGCGGCATGGAACTAAATATCAACATGCTCGCCCTGAAAAATCTCCCGCGCGAGCACAGTACGCAATGGTATCAAGTGCACACGACTCAGACGCGGCAGGAATCTGACGCCATCTATACTTTTTTATTTGGTGAGCCGGGGAAAGAGATTTTCCAATCGCTTCGTCTTGCTAGACTGTGGTCCGCGGCCAAGTCCATCGCCGGCCTCCGGATCGATCGTGGGGTGTACATTCTGCCGTGGAGGCGTGTCTTCATCCCAGTCGATGCGATGGAAATGATCGGTGCCATGATGCAGAGCGAGTGGTATCGCTTCGAGCTGGACATCCCCGAAATCCATGTACGTTAGTATTGACGAGTGGCCCAGCAGGTTCTTAGTGTAACAAGGTCATTCTGCTTTTTACACAGGCTGAGCTGACGCCGGGTATGCTGGACCCAGACCCGACATCAAGCCAGGAAAATATTCTCCGCACTGCGTTCCTCGGCTCTAGTCGCCTGCCGCTCCTGGCGCATTTACCTGCCAATTCGAGATGGTACAAGGCGAAGCTGGAGTTGAAACACGTCAAGCACTTTCGCATTCTGAAGGAGAACAGTTGGGGGCAGCAACTGCCTCCGTGCAGCACAGTCGGAGAAGCCGCAGTCATTTTAGGGTCAAAAGGCGGCGACACCGCTATGCCTGAAGAGGGCTCTCTGCGCGACCACATACGACAGCTCGAGCACCGCCTCGACTACTTCAACCATACTGTCATCGTCGTCGGCGCCAGTGTGGACGGACCATTCACAATATGGGACGGTAACCACCGCGCCATTGCATTGGCCCTCACCCAGCCGGACAGCCACATGCTGCTCGTGTACATGGGGCTCAGTGCCAAGTTTGCGGCGCCGCATCGAGAGGCGCTGCATTGCCCATAGCGTAGCGCATCAGTTTTGTGCCTAAGTTGAATTTGACGTGGACAACATCATAACGTGTGGGGCGTTTTTTTTTTTCCAAACCCTTTAGACCGAAAATGGCCGAGCAGCGGCACGACGCCGCCAAGAAGCCCCTGGGCGGGCTGTCGCCCCGGGGGCTGCTGAAGCGCGGCTGGAATGGCGTCACGAGTCCGCTCAACGCGCTCAAGGACTCGGTGGTCGCGGCGACCACGCCTCGCTCCGTGGCCGCGACCCCTACTAACCGCATGACGCTGCCCAGTCCCACCGAGTATCCAAGTCTCTTTGACGTGCGGGGCCCCAGCTCCACGCGCTCGGCTGACGGAGCCGCAGTGTTCAACTATAAACAGGAGATGGAGGCACGCATGCCGCAATCGGCGCGCGAGAGCAGCAGCACCCGGACGGGATCCTGGGGCAGCTCAGGGAGGACAGCGTCCAGCAGTCGAGGATGGCCAGAGGACAGAGCGGTCGACTCCCAGGCGGAAGAGGAAAGAGCCTACCTCTCGGTATGCCATCACAACCTGCACTCGGTTCTGTCAAATCCCAAGGCCAATAATTGGGGCGGGGCGCTGCTCGATGCCTTCTACCCGACGCTGGACGTTGACATTGCACTGGCGCCGTTCCCTGGACTCGCGGACGTGTCGACACGCGACTTCCAGCCGTATCTGCGCCAATTTGGAACGAATGCTGCCAAGTACGAAGAGAATCACGTCAAGCCCGTCAGTGAACAGCTGACGTCAAGCAACGTGCCTTCGATCTCCGTCGCGGATGGTACGCCAAGCTCATCTGGTCACGGTTGCTACTGCAACGATTTTATTATAAACCTTCCTAATCGGAATCTCGATGCTGTGTGTTGCAGAGGATGTTGCCAAGTGCCTGGAAGCCGTACCCAACCTATTTTTTCGGCCAGATTTCGATTTCACGGACCCCAATACGTTCGACGAAGTGATGAATATGCCAAGTGCTACGTCACTGCAAGAAGAGGTACTTCACGTTATGATACTGTTGAGTGCTGCTCTGCGGCTTGGCTTGATGGTTGATATGACTAACATACAAACGATTTTTGTTTAATTTGATGATGCGCAGCTGACAACATACTTGGATCGTGTCGAGTTCACACTTCTTCGCCAGGTATCGTCGCGGTCCGATCGCTTTTTCGAGGCGTCCGCAGACCAGGAAGTGATGAAACAGTCGATTACCGTCGCCTGCGATCAGGTGGCAAACTTAAGGTGCGTGAGGTCTTGTTGGCTCGCTTCCTGTACTTATGTATTGAATTTACTTCGTACTCATGTTAACACTATGTTGAAATTGTAAACCCTCAGAAAAACGATGGACCGGTTGCGGAGTCTTCTCGCCGACAAAACGCTTGACATCGTGAGTTTGCACCGACGTCAAAAGCGGATCAAAGAACTTCACGACTTAGTGACCATGGTTGAGGAGGTCAAAAGTGCTGAGGCCGCTGTTGAGGCTTTGGTACAATGCCAAGATTACACGAATGCCCTGAACTTGATCGAAAGTTCGCAAACGATTTTACGCGAGCATTTGCAAGGCATCCATGGACTAAGCTCTCTCAGCGAGAAGTTTCGTGGTTACCGCGGCTTCATCAGCACACAGATTTCACAGAGATTTATCTCGGTCATTACGTCTCCCGAATGGACATTTCAAGACGAGGAGGAGTCTGGATACCCCGAGAAAAAGAGGCAGGGTAGCCTTGGTGATGAGAAGAAGGACAGTGTACAGCAAGAAACAAGACGCCTCGTGGACGTGCTATTCCGTCTGGACGCGCTGGACGATACTGTGAAGACGTATCTTGATCAGCTGAATGAAGAAATTCGCGTGGTAGTGAAAACAGTCGTGACCGAAACTATTGCTGTATCAAGCAGCGGCAAGAACAGCGGCTCGAATGATCTGGGAGCGTCCTCGGGCAGCGAGTCGAAAGTTTCGATTCAGCTGCGTGCATTGACGTCGGATGAGTTTCTCCAATGTGTGCAGATGATCTTTGAGCACTTGCTTATGGTATTGAAGCGCGCTGTTGTAGTGCAGGGCATCCTTGTGAAATCGATGCAGAAGAAAATTGATGAAGCGACAGAGGAGGAGAAGCGTCTAAAAGCTGCTGCCATCAATGAAGGCGACAGTAATGGGACCCAAGATTCGAGAACGGTCGAGATTACCGCTTCTGAAGCCTGGTCTCCCTCTGGAAACGCTAGCGACGAGCACAAAACGCTTGGTGACTGGAAAAAGAAGACGCGATGTACAAAAGTGATTAGGGAGATCGACGAAGTTGTACGCAAAATCTGCGAGTTTTCACAGCGCAGTGTATCCAATCTTTTCGCTGTGAGAAAAGAAGTCCAGGCTGTCTACACGATGCCTCAGCTCCGGATGCTGTACGATACCACCATGGATTTCGTTGTCAGTATCGAAAAGTTGACGGGCAAGACCGATTACACTCTTCGGGGTGCTCTTTTCTCTCAGTTGAAGCTGTTCCTGGAGAAATATCATCAGACGCAAGTGACAAAGTTGGTGTCAACACTAGATCACGAGCTGTGGAAGAACACCGAGATCTCCGAGACGCGTCATAAGTCTCTCGACGATCTTTCGAGTGGACGAGGTGTTGCACTTCTGCTGTCTGACGATCGAGAGATCTCTGGTGAAACCGCACCGCCGCGCAAGATGGTGGCAATCTGTGGCAAATCGTTCAGGGTGGTCTGGTCTGTCCTGCTCATGCTGGAGATCGTGATGAACTATATGTCTTGCGCCGCCAATTTTCCTGTATTAGCAACCGATGTGCTTCAGCGGTCTATCGAGATTTTCCGGGTTCGTTCTTGCACGCGATGGGGTGCATGGGGACGGATATGCGCTAACCTTTTTGTTCTCCGCAGTTATTTAATTCGAGGACGACCCAGCTTGTACTCGGCGCTGGAGCTATGCAAGTCGCCCGCCTCAAGAGCATTTCCGCGCGGCATTTAGGTCTGATTTTGCCCTCGGGTTGTTTATGCGTTGTCGACGTTTTGGCTGCAGTGACGTCTGACTAGTGTGCGGGTGTGCGGTGGCGTTTTCCTTGTTTTTAGCTCTGGCATCACAGTCGTTGGAGCTGTCTATGACTCTTATCCCACACATTAAAGCCGCCCTCGCGGCGCATTTCACAGATCGCCAGAAATTGCTTCTAGACGAATTTGATCGCGTGCTGCGAGACTACGCGGAGCACAACGAGAAGATTTTTAGCAAGTTCACGAGCATCGTGGAGGACCAGATCATGAAGCGCTTTTTGGAGAATGTAGCAACGGAGGTATGTGAGTCCGCAAATGACAGCAGTTCGTATCCTCACTAACCTTGTTGCCCTCATTCAGGTTGACTATGACAGCGCAAGCCTGGCTATCCCGACAAACCCGATGCGCGGCATAACGCAGAGCACAATCAAGCTCCACGCAGTGCTGCATCCAGTTCTCTCTCCGCCTCAGATGAAAGACGTGATGTCACGCGTGTTCGACATGTTCACACAGAAGTTGCCGGAATGCTTCAAGCCCGTGCAGCCTCGAACGGCAGCAGGCAAGAAACGGTGCGTGCTGGTTCTTGATCTCCTTCATTGCTTGCCCACTAAACCAACGTTGGATTTATGGTGTTCTTCTTGGCTGCAGCGTCGTGGAAGACATCGAAGTGTTTGTCCAGAGCTTCAAAGAGGTGACCGAGCTAACATTCGACGGTGGCGCCCTCTTGAACCACTTCAAGAACACTTTCAGCGTGTCCTAGAGCAAACCAAACACGCAATAGCACCTGCATTTTCACCCGTCAGAACTCGCTCCTGCTCAGAATTTCCTCACTAATTTCTCCAGGTCAGATGTCGATAATCCATAGCACACGGCTGGCGCATTGTAGCCACGGTTGACAGCAACACAGTTGCATGGGGTCCCGCGTGAGCAGGGAAAATATTTGTTACGGCTGCCTTGGGTTGACTAGTTGGATCCGTTGGTCGCGTCGACGGCCATCATGAGCGTGATGGTGTCGCCCTTAAGCAAGATGCGACCTAGAGGCGTGCGCTTGAGGTTCTTGACGTCGAGTTCCTCAGCGTCGTCCAGCACGAGGTTCATGTACTCGTCGAAGCCCATGATACGGCCCTCGATCCGCGTGTTCACCTGCTCGTAAAGCCACACCTGGATACGGGATTTCTGTATATACATAAAATCTGTTAGCGGATCTTTATGTCATAGGGAAGCTCATGGAGAGCTGCAGCCACGTACGTTCTGCAGGAATCTGAACATCAGATTGATGGGCTGGGTCATCAACTTCTGCACTTTGGTACTCATGGTGGCTGGAATGGGGCGTCTAAAGGGTCGGTCTCTATCTGCAGCAAGGAAGAAGACAACGGGGAATACGGTCAGTGAATAACGCAGCCCTCTCACTTGCCTCGACGGCGCACCGCCTCCTCCCCACGCACCTCTCTCGTCTAGCGGTCAAAGCGCTGCTTTGGTTTCCCCCTGAAAAGCGCTGGCTGGGATCCGAACGGATTTCGGCCAATGCAAGCTCTAAATTAATCTGATTGGCTAAAAAGGGGTTCAGGCGACTTCAACGTGTAACGGCTCAGACCGATTTAGTGCTGGCACAAGGTGTTTGTGGCCTCGACAAGCAATAATGCAGTCTCGCTCGTACGAAGGGAGCCTTGCAGACGATGTCGGCAGGATACACTCCGACCGATGTCTCGACGAGGACGATGGTACGCGTAAGAAAAACATGTGAACTCGTGATCCACAAGTCGTGGATCTAGGATTTCTCGTTTCACTAACCAGATGAATTGCTTGAATAATACAGAGCAGAACGACCACTTTGTGGCAGAAGATGGCGTCTTCCTCGATGCCGTGACTGCGGCGCTAGATCAGTTGACCGCAGACTGCAACAGTGCACTACGGTGGTCTCGCGACGACGATGATGCGGACGCGGCCATCCAAGCAGTGGAGCAGAGCTTCTGCACGATCGCAAACATTTGCAGAGAGGCTGGTCTTACCATCAGCACTGATCTCGAACCGTGGGGTCGCGTTGAAAGAGCAGCCAACACTTTTGAGCTGGCCGATTCAGTGCGAGATCCAACAAGTCCATGGATTGACGAATTTGAGCATGATCAAGATTGTCGCTTCGAAGAGGCAATACATCCTTCACCAGCTCCTATTCAGAGGAGTTCCCCGTTAGACGATCGCTATCCAGCTACACCATTGAGCCCCACAGAAGAGATCGTGGAGGTCGAGCTTACAGATCTGCTGACCCAGTCACGCGGAGAAATGCTTGGCCTTCAGCGCGTATTTGAAGCTCGCATGGCTGAAGCTGAGCGCACGCGCGAGAAGTACGAAGGCAGGTATGCAGAAGAGATGCATTCTCTCCAGGAAGAACTCGCGGGTTCCCGGTTGGCGATGGACCGCATCAAGCAGGAGCTTCTAGACAGCACCACGCGCAAGCTGGAGGATATGCACTCGGCCATCACCGCCTCACAGAAAGCCATTGAGGCAGGCATGCGCGACCAGGCGCGCTACTGGAAGTCCATCTGCCAAGAGCTTGTCGAGGAGAAGCGCGACATGGCCCAGAAGGTCGCCGAGGAGCGCGGGAAGTACACGGCTCTCAAAGCGCACCTCGCCAGCCACGACGACTCCAGAATATCGCACCCAAGTCGTGTGCGGACACGCAGTGCGCGAGATGAAGTCAGTATTGATAACCTCCGTCTGTGCGAGTTGTCGTCACCCGGAGCGTCGTCGTCGACACTCCGACGAGAGCTTGCGGCTGGGAATCAGGGATCAAATGAAGAGCCCACGTCTTGCAGCACTCAGTCGGGATACTCTTCCGCGGGGCTGGTGGTCGTGCCCAGTGCAGATAGCGGTTGCGACCCATTTAGCGCAGAGGTCTCGCCCACGCACAGCAGCACCAGTAGCAGCAATAAGGTCGGGAAGCCGACGTTCCGACGGTACTACCTTGCCCAGAAGCGTGAGAACCGCGTGGTGCTCCACTAGAAGAAGCCCGACATCGAGAAGAAGAACATATGCGGCAACCCGTACCTTATCACTGCCAATGCGAATGTGAGCGATGCCTTGCACCAGCCGTGATTGCATCCGCCCATTGGTCTCCACCGACGGTGTCGACGTCAGCGCCACACGTCGACTTCAAGTTGGAGCACCGTTTTTATTTTCTATTTTCCATTACATTTAAAATATCATTAATATATTTTATATACGATACGGAGGGTCAAATAAAGTCACTTTCCTAAGATAATGCATTCAGTTTAACAAGATATTACATCTCCATCTCGCTCTAATTCTAAACACGTCGGTATCTTGCACCACATTGCGTTCATTCGGCAAGTTGCTCACGTCCTGCCCAAGCTCCCTGCCGAGAAGATCATGCGCGTGCCCACCTCGCTACGCCCGTTGGCGAACCATGCCCGCTCGCTGAGCTCCGCCGCTGGTGCGCAGCAGCCCGGCTGGTTCAACCGCATGCTGCTCACCAACGAGTACAACCTGCCGCGCCTTCCAGTGCCGCAGCTCGAGGAGACCGTGCAGCGCTACCTCGAGAGTGTGCGGCCGCTGGTGAACGCGAAGGACTGGGAGACGCACGCCGAGATAGCCAAGGCCTTCCAAGGCGGCGAGGGCCGCAAGCTGCAGGAGGAACTGCTCAAGCGCGAGCTCAAGCACGCCATGGGCCGCGCCTACCCCTTCAGCTACATCGAGGAGGACTGGGACAAGATGTACCTGGGCGGGCGCTACCAGAGCCCCATCAACGTGAACCCGTCCTACGGTCTGCTGGACGAGACGGACGGCAACCTCCAGGGCATGGTGCCCCGCAGCGCCGCCTTCGTGCGCTCCATGGTCAAGTGGTGGGCCAAGGTCAAGAACAGCGAGCTGGAGCAGGACAAGAACCAGTGCATGGCCGGCTTCGCCCGCCAGTTCGGCACCGCCAAGGTGCCCAAGAAGGGGATGGACGTGCTGACGTCGCACCCCAAAGCGACGCACATCGTCGTCATGAAGGGCAACCAGTTCTACCAGCTGAACGTGCTGAGCCCCGATGGCAAGAAGTTGTTGTCACAGAGCGAACTCGAGGCGCAGCTTGACTCCATTCTGAACGCGTCGTCCAAGGGCGACCACGACGACCTGGATCTATCCACGCTCACGGCGGAGGAGCGCGACACGTGGGCTCAGATCCGCGACGATCTGGTGGCGCACCACCCCGTGAATGCCAAGACGCTCGAGGTCATCGACTCGGCCCTGTTCATGCTGGTGTTGGAGGACCGCAACCCCTCCGACATGAAGCAGCGCATGGAGCTGTCGCTGCACGGCCAGGGCTCCCGCCGCTGGTTCGACAAGGTGCAGGTGATGGTGCAGCCCGACGGCCACCTGACGGTCAACTTCGAGCACTCGTTCTCGGACGGCACGGTCTGGAACCGCTGGCTGCACGAATGCTGGCACGACATGCGTGAATCCGACTCCGGGTTCGCGCCGCTCGAGGAGATGCCCGAGTATGTGGATGCCACCAAGCCCGAGAAGCTCAGCTGGAAGCTCTCGAACAACCTGGTGGAAGACGTGAAGAAGGCAGAAGACCACTTTGCTCGCTTCTCGGGAAACCTCAGCTCGGAGTACCTGGTGTACGAGAACTTCGCCAAGAACAACTGCAAGCAGTGGAAGCTCAGCCCGGACGGTATCGCCCAAATGGCGCTCCAGCTAGCGTTCTACCGTACGCACGGAAAGATCGCGCCGACGTACGAGTCGTGCTCAACGCGTAGTTTTCACCATGGACGTACGGAGACCATTCGCTCGGCGACTCCTGCAGCTGAAGCCTTTGTCAAGAGCGTGGAGGCTGGCGTGGCAGCGACTACGCAGCGCGAGCTGATGTTGGCCGCCGTCAACCGCCACGTGGAGATGGCCAAGACGGCGCAGAAGGGGCTGGGCGTGGACCGCCACTTGACCGCGTTGAACTCGATCGCCAGCCAGAGCGGCATCTCCAGCGACTTTCTGGCCAGCCCTGTGCGCGCCGAAAGCACCAACTTCCTCATCTCGTCCAGCAACGTAACAATGCCGTTCCTGCAGTACTTCTCGTTCGGCGCAGTGGTGCCTCACGGCTACGGCGTGGGCTACTTGCTCCAAAACAAGAGCATCAACGTGAGCCTCACGAACTACAAGGACAGCGGCATTTCGAACGGCAAGAAGTTCAAGAAGGCGATTGAAGACTCGCTGGACACCATCAAGGCGCTGGCGGACAGCCCCGCTCCATGAAGATGAAGTAGGAACGACGAAAACTAAGGGAATGGGCTGGGAGCAAGGCGGGTAGCTGATATACAAACACAAAAAAATATCACCGTTTTGAGGTTGATGCACTTGTCATCGATGAGCAGGATCCAGGATGTCTTCCGACTTTGTAGAGCGGATTCTTCTCCTCATAGAGCCAAGTTGGCCAGCATGACCGCGACCAGCACCGAAGCGAAGACAAGCAGCTTGGACGTCTGGAAAGTCACGCCCACATCAGTCTGGCAAGTGGAGCAGTCGAACGTGTAGGTGGCGTCCATATCGCAGAGCGAGCAGGACGGACTACACAGCGGACAGTAGCAAGCTGCCGTCCCATTTGTTAGCACCTGGCAGTCTCCGTCCCCGCAGTCAGTGGTCGTACACGCGTCTTCGACAGCGCCACACGTGTCTCCGCTGTAGCCGGCGGCGCAGACGCACTTGCCCGTGTCAGTGTTGCACGTATTGTTGTTCTGGCACGCGAGGTCGTTCGTGCAAAGGGTGCAGCGCTGGTTAGCCTTGCCCTGCTTGCCGTCGTACTCTTTGCCGTCGAATCCCTCTTTGCAGACGCACTCGCTATCCACGCAGTCTCCGCCCGTGCCGCAGTCGACGTCGCAGGCGTTCGACACCTCCGTCGAGCACATATCGCCCTCGAAACCAGCGTAGCACATGCAAGTCCGCTTGGTGATTTTCTTCTTACTCTTGTACGTGCAAGTGCCCTGGTAAGTGCATTGCTCCTTGGAGTCGGACGAGCCGCAGGCGCTGGGGTAGCACGTACTGGGGTCGGCGGCCTTGTTCTCGCAGTCCGACACATCCAGGCACACGAATTGCCCTCTCACCTCCTCGCCATCGATCGTCGCCGTGTACAGCGCGTCCGCATCGCTGCTACTCATGGACGAAGACGACGAGTTTCCGCTACCACTTTCAGAGCTTGCCGTGGATGTCGAGGAGGAGGAGGATGCTGAAGCCGACACCGCCGAGTCAGAGGATGCTGCTGCTGAGGTGGAACCCGACGAAGACGCTGACGCGAGGCGACGACTTGAGCCTGAGCCGCTGGAGGACAGCGACAGGTTCTCCTCCGACACGAAGACGCAGTGCGCGTTGAGGTACCCGATGTCGGCGCTCTGGTAGGACGGGCACAAGCCGGGCGTGGCTCCACGACAAGCCGGGCGCTTGGCCGTGTTGGGCGTGCACTTGGAGATGACGTCGCCGTAGTTGTTGACGGAGATGCAGACCGTCCCGGGGTAGTTCTTCTCGCAGTAGGCGTCCGAGGTGCAGTAGTACGGGTGGTCGTCGTCCGCAGCCGCACCGGCGATCAACACAGCGGCGAGCACGGCGATCGCGCGGAAGCTCTTCATTTGAATTGAGTGAGACCGGCGCTGTGTGTGTGTGTGTGTGGCGTAGAGGAAGTTCTCGAGTGGGTGGGGCTTCTTCGTGTCAAGAACGTCCCGGTTTGCATAGGCGGCGTTGCGCTGCTCGTGGCCGAACTGCACCCGCATTGATGTGCTCGGAATTCCCTTCATATCTGCCTGAGCGGGGCCGCAAGCGCTCGCTGTTCGAGGCAAGTGGCCAAGTGACGTGATCGCGCCGGCAACCGACCGAGGAACTGCCCGTGACTTGGTTGTGGAGGGCCATTTTGGCAGTGAAGAGTGCGCGGAGTGCTCGTTCGTAGCTGCTCAAATGGCGAAGTTGAAAATTGAAATGGCGCTTATTTCGTGGTTTGGTTGAGGTGTCTGACACGTATCCTACTGTTCGGGGGCTCCCCTACAGAGCCACGTTGACGAAGAGCAGCCCGACGAAGGCAGCCGCGAAGACCAGCTTGGAGGACAGCAAGGCCGCAGCGGCAGCGGTCGGGCACGCCGAGCAGTCGAAGGACGACCAGCCCGTCATTTCGCACATCGTGCATTTCGGGCTGCACTGCGGGCAGAAGCAAGCCGAGGACCCGTTCGACAACAACTGACAGGCGCCGATCCCGCAGTCCGTTCGGGTCGTGCACGAGTCTTCGAGATTTCCGCACCAGTCTCCGCTGTACCCGACAGCGCAAATGCACTTACCAGTATCCACGTTGCAGGAGTTGTTGTACTCGCAACCGAGGTCGTTCGTGCAGCGGGTGCAGCGCTGGGTAGCGTTTCCCTCCTTGCCAGCGTATTCTTTGCCGTCAAAGCCCTCCTTGCACACGCATTGCCCATCTACGCAGTCGCACCATGACCGCAATCGACGTCGCACGCGCCGGAAACCTCCTTCTGGCACTTGAGCCAGCAGTTTTTGCCAGTGGCCTCCTGATTTTGAGCATAGTATAACCAAGATAAAAAGGACCACCATACCGCAATTTGGTACCGCAAACTTCAAGCTCCAGAAGTAGTTTCTGCCAATAGCCATCGAGAAACCATGATACCAAACTATTGAGTCCCCTCCGGTACACTCAGTATGGTGCCTCCTTGCTCAAACTGCACTGCTAGCCGCACACTTTGTCCAGCAGCCTGCACGCACTGCGAACTCCAACATGCGTGCGAGTGAGCTGGACTGGTGCTTTTCCTTTCCGCCGTCCAGCGCTCACTTGGTCTTTTGCATCTTCGGTAGCAATGGACCCCGAGAATCCCCCGCCTCCCCTCAAGATCGCCCACAGCCGCAGACTTGCGCCGCCCTCTGCGCAGAGGGTCTCCGGCGCCGTGCTGCTGCCCAAGTTCTCCACCAGCGCCATG
>JAABLK010000400.1:0-29812 GCA_012295415.1 Phytophthora chlamydospora
CGCGCGCCGGGCGGCGCGGCCGCCCCGGCGGCGTGGGGGGGGGGGGGGGGTCGGGGGGTGGGGGGTGGGGGGGGGGGGGGGGGAGGGGAGGGGGGGGGGGGGGGGGGGGGGGGGGGGGGGGGGGCAAAGAAGGAAGGCTGTCGACTTCGTGGTCCTGGCTGCAGACGCAAACATATGCCTGCACTTGATGGCGACCAGGTGATAGCGCAGCGAAGCAAAGTTTGGGTTTCTGCAAACCCTTCTCGAACTCTTAGAATGCCTCGTAGCAGTGCTCATGCAACCATATCAATTTTAACTCGGACACTACGCAGTAGTCCATTAGCACTCGTCGTCGCTGCGGCCAGTACCAGTTCCAATCGGCTACGGCGACGTCGAGCTGATGTCATCGGCATCGTCCTCGCTTCGGAAGCTGCTGACACTTCAGCTCCGGGTTCGGCGGTGTTCACGTGGCGAGAGGCACGCCAGCCACCCGTGGCCAAACGATCATGAGTGAGGACGTGACGCCATTCGCGGTGCCCGTTGAAGTGCGTCCAATAAAGAACTTGTATGAGTGTTTTGTATGCCACATACAAACGCCAATACAAGTTCTTTTTTTCGACCGAGAGTGATGGTGGATACGCACAACTGGCTCTCTGAGGCTCCCCATACTTAATTCCAAGTGTATTTCCGAATTCTCTGACGAAGGCCTGCGCTTGTGCCCAATACAAAACCCAAGCCAAAACTACCGGCGGTCGCAGCACCACAGAATTTGAAGTCCCAGCTTTCAGCCGTCCTCAGCTGCTTGGGCACGGCGATCGAGTGCCCCGGGGACGCATTCCTGCCGGACTGTAGCGGATTTAGCGCGGTCGAGCGTCGTCCGCGCGACGCAGGAGCGGCTCCGAGCTCTGAGTGAGCAAGCTGTGCTGTGTCCGCCGGGATAGAGATGAGCCGGACTAAAGTGAGTACAGTAGTTGCTCCAAACTGTATGTTTCGAAACCTGATTACCTCTATAACATGACTATAGAAGTAGGTGAACTCTGGTAGTGGAAGGGCTCATAAATGCCTTTATGAATACTGACATTTGTGAGATATACTGCAAGTCACTAGCGTGAAAGACGAGACTTAAACGGTACGCACTCGCCAGCAATCAGCAACCATGAGCCGGGAATGGTGCGACAAAGAAGGCCAAAGCGAAGCGCACCTCTGCACCGCGCGAGCCGACTTGCCAACGAAAGTTCTCATTCTCCAATTTGCCTCGAAGAGCGCAAGTCTCCTTTCAAAGAACCCCAAAGAGCAAACCTGAGCTCGCTCCACTTCAATCATGGCCATCGCCAAGTCCCTTTTCCGTAAGCCCGTGGCTGACGCCGAGGTGCCAAAGCACAAGGGCCTCGCGCTGCTCGGCTTCGGGCGCCACCACCGCAGCAAGTCCGTCGACGTGACGGTGGAGAGCACTCCGTCGTCGCGGCGCGTGACCCGCAAGCACAAGCGCAACTATGTGAGCCGCCAGCAGGCGCCGCTCGAGTGTGGTTGCGACGAGCACTCGTCGGTATACGACCGCTGCCTCAGCGACGCCATGACGCTCAAGGCGCGCTTGCACCGCGACAACTCCAAGCCGGCCACGCGTTTCCGCCTCGCGGCCATGAAGCGCGTCATCGTGCCACCCGTCTCGATCCCCAAGTCCATCGCCGAGCACCGCGGCAGCAAGGACTTCGTGGGCGGCCACCGCGTGCCGTTCACCCGCGGCATGTGGGAGACTGAGAAGATGCGCCAGCAGCTCGTGCTACGTCGGCTCTACATGCTCCCGATCCTGCGCGAGGACCCCAGCCTCGAGGCATGAAGGGTGCCGCCCCCACTCCACTATTGACAAACTAGCCTGTAAATACCAACCCAAACAACTACAAAAGCACAATCCAAACACATCCAAAGTCTTTCGCACGGTACAATTTGATAACGCCGGCTCCACACGTTGCACCTTCACGTCAAGGTACAGCGCACGAGCTTTCCGGTGACGACATTGTTGCCCCCGGTCGTGTCGGTTCGCGTGCATATCTTCTGCTTGGTGCGGTGCGGCATCCATCGCACGTTCAAGCTCGGCGGGCAAGGACACGCTTCACGCCGACTTGCACTTTGCGGCAACCCATGGTTGAAGCGAGAGCCTGCAACCCCACACGGCACCCCAATGCGGCCGACCGGCTGGCAATGCTACGACGGACACGCGGCAACTCCGTCTGGACGAGTTTGCAGTGCCTAACGGTGGTCGACGTCCGCTAAAAAGCAGCCGTGTCGTCCTCCACCCAAGCGAGCGCTGTCGATATCGGGATCCGATCGCAAGGAGCCCAAGCAAATTCCATCGCGTGATGTCTCAATCGCCGGGAACCGGCCGGCCAAGTCTCTGGGGCTTTGGTGGAGCGGTTCAGGTTGCCCCGGGCTGGCGCCATTCTTGTTCGGCGCGAAAACGCGGGGCTGTGCCCTGCGTCGCTGCATATCCCGAGCAAATCGCCAAAGCCTTGCGAGCTCCACGCCATAGTCTCCGCTGCAAGCGCCACCTGCCAGCGGCCATGCGGGCTCATTTCTGGCCACTGGATTGATCCGGTGTCGTTGGGCCTGGGCAGGAGACAACGACCGGGCTGCTTGGGCTTCGTGCGCGACAGCCGTGGCTTCTCAGCCACGATAGACGAGTCGAGGAACGAGTGGCGGCAGCCCCGCAGGCTCAAGTCGTCGGTCGGTCCCCCCTCGCTCGTCTGCACAGCACAACTCGAATCGAATCGGCTCGAGCGCCACGAAAAGCTTTCGAGATGGCTATCGCGAAGCCGCCAATGCACGCCCCGCTGGCGAAGCCGGAGCCCCCGCAGCACAAACGCGGCCGGAGCCTTATGTTCCTGGCGCACCACGGCGGCGTCGACCTCACCCAAGCTCCGACTTCCTCGCGGCAAACCAAGCACAAGCACCACAAGCACAGCCAGCACTCGAACCACCACAAACAGCAGAGCGAACACCACCACAAGCACCACGGCCACAAGCCGAAGTCGACCACGCCGATCTACGACGAGTGCCTGCAGGAGGCCATGAAGCTCAAGACGCGCATCCTCATCGAGCACCGCGAGCGTGCCACGCGCTTCAGCCTGAGCGTCATGAAGCGAGTGGTCATCCCGCCCGTGACCATCCCCAAGAAGCTCGCCGTTCGTCGCGGCAGCCGCGACCTTGTGTCCGGCAAGCGCGTGCCGTTCACCAAGGCCATGTGGCAGACCCAGAAGCGCACGTACAGCCAAAAGCACGGCCTCCCCGTCATCCACGAGAGCCTCCGATGGTAGCGGCGCTCGAGCGACGGTAAATAGACATCCTGCGGACACCACACCGCCCGCGCTAACTTAATGCTAACTATTGAGGGCTGCATTGCAGACCCCACTCGCCACGTCGGACTCGCCTAGCATTCGCCATCGTTGAACGTGGACTCGGCTTGTAGACTCTTCACCTCTGATTCCTGCGCTGCCCCTTGAAGAAGGACGCGATAGGTACATCGACATCGTGCGAGTAGGTTCTCATTTGTCTTTCGCCGGCGGCGGAGCGAGATCGGCACTTCTCCGGCGGCGGCAGTTCAACAGATCCGACGGCGCCAAAACCGCACGATCTGGAAGAGGCGTCGGCAGCGGACACTTCCAGTTTGCAGCATTCAGGAGAGGACGATGCCGGTTTTGATCAGTGTGGCTGTAGTGGCTCGCCACTGCGAGGCAATTGGGGCTCTGAAGCACGTGGAGAAGAGCATCAGCGACTTCATCGACTACTCAAGATGCTGGACCATGGCGAGAGCTGCTGCGGGCGGACACATCGCGCTGCTGCGCCGCCTCCACGCTGCTGGAGGTGATTCCAAGGACGGGTTCTCACTTCGTGATGTTGAGCAAGCAATGGAGTTGGCGGCGCAGAGCGGACACCTTGAAGTTGTGCAGTTCTTGCAGACCAACTACCCCGACCGAGGCAAGACCTGGTGCCTCGAGCTCGCGGCTTCAAACGGCCAGCTCCACGTGCTCAAGTGGCTGCACGAACATGGCGGCGGCAAAGATCGCCTGACGATGTCGGCGTTCGACGAGGCCGCCGAAAACGGGCACCTGGAGGTAGTCAAGTGGCTGCACCACAACCGATCGGAAGGCTGCACGACGCGTGCCATAGACTGCGCCGCCCGCAACGGACGGCTGGACATTGTGGTTTGGCTACACGAGCATCGATCGGAGGGATGCACTACACAAGCAATGGACTGGGCCGCCCGAGCGGGGCACTTGGAGGTGGTGCAGTGGTTGCATGTGAATCGACGCGAAGGCTGCTCGACTATGGCGATCGATGCGGCCGCGGCCAATGGCCACTTGCAACTCGTGCGCTGGCTGCACCAGCATTGCAACATGGCGTGCTCCTGCTTCGCGCACGCGGTGGCCACAGAGAGGGGTCACCACCACGTCTTGGAATGGATCGGACAGACCTACCACAAGTATCCTGCGGATAGCTGAGAAAGCGAGATGATCCTGCGTGTAAATCTAAATGGCACGAGTACATGGCACTCACTCAATAAAGTACTTGTTTTCGCTTTTCGCAAGTAGCTTACTGCTGCAGCTCTCGGATAAGGGTAGGCAATGCTGCAGCACCAACATCGACCTTGCCTGCCTTGGTATGACTGAACTTTATTGAAGTTTTTGTGGTTACATGGCATTCTCGTCTAGCTGTAATGGACCTTGGCTGTGGCTTCGTGTTTCTCGGTGAGGAGTGCTTTCTGAGTCGTGCGAGACTTTGCGTCTGAAGCTCTGCAAGCTACGCCAACATACGTTGCTAAACTAGCAGACAGCTAGCCACTTTTCAAAGTCAAGAAGCGCGATAACGAGCGGAAAGCAACTTCAGCTGTACTTGCTTGCTTCCCTGGGCACAGCATCATCTTGGATTTGCTTCTCACCGGCAATTTACTGCCGGAACTCCATCATTACAGGCTTATTCTGCAACTTCTCCATGGTCTGCAAGCTATTGGGGTCATTCCTGACAATAAGTTCCAATATAGCTTCTGTGCCAAGGTTCTTCCGTAAGAAAGTCGAGCTCCTGAGTTTCTGAGCTTCTTCAGGGACAAGGAATACCACCGCATGCAATGCAATGTCGACACAAACCTTTGAATTCCGAGCAAGTTGGAGTTCACGCGGCGTCGCGATCAAGTGCATTCTCCCTGGAAGGCTCACCACGTCGGTGAAGTCGTATGCTCTTGGGCTCTTCGGGCTCTTCTTTTGGACTTACGGAACCCAGCGGCCGATTCAACGTGCCTCGCTGTCTCTAACTCACGCTGCAGTCCTCAAGTAGGTGCTCATTTTGTGATCGATAATGCTGCCGGCAGGGAGGAGAGCGGGAACTGCACGCCACTTCCACTCGCAGCCGTGGCTCATTCCTGCGGGGCTGCTTTTCGCGATTGGTCGAAAAGCGGCAAATAAAACTCAAAGCACCAGACCATGAGCGGCTTCCTGCCGCTGGACGAGCTGGAGCCGACGCTCTCGGACGTTCTGGCCTTCATCGACGCCTTCTCCACCCCTGACAGCGTCCAGAGCAGCCCCACATCCAGCGACATCACCGTCTCGTCCGCCGCCAAGCGCAAGCAGAGCCGCGCCGCCGCCTCGCGTCGCTTCCAACACAAGAAGAAGGCGGAGCTGCTGGCTCTTCGTGTACAGGTTTCCGCCCTCCAGAGAAGACTACAGGAACTCCAGCATAAGGAGACCTCTACAGCCAAGAAGAAGCTGGATGAGACCCAGAAGAGCAGCGTGGTGGGCGCCTGGCTACACAAGGCCGAGCTGGAGAAGCAGCTGCGACTGCTAGCCGAGGCCAGGAACCGGCAGCTCAAGACGGTGCTGAGCAGACAGAAACACACGGCAACGACGGTGGACAGACTGCTGCGGAACGTCACGGCTGTGGTGGTGCGTTGGCTTCTTGTCAAGCTTTTTATTTGAGAGTTTTGTGACCATTTTTGTGGACTTTTTGCAGCATGTTGAAGAGAGTCTGCGGACACCAAACCCGACAGGTTTTGTGCCGAACTTGGACGATGCAATTTACGGCGAACTGGCGGCGAGGATGAGCCGTTTGTACGTGGACGCAGACGACGTGTTCGCTACGAAGCTGGAAGGGAGGTTTATTACTGAAAAAGTGGAGATTCAGTGGGATCCGGTGTCCGGCGTACCGTACATTGAGCTGAGAGCTTCCACGCCAGTGCAGATGAGTCTCCACGACGCGGTGAATATCGGACACAAGGCCAAACCAGCCGGGATGAAACAATACGTGAGCATTTGGTCGATGGATGGAGCTGATACTGTAGTCGGCTGCTGATCGTTTGCTTTTACCCTTTCGTTTCGTGCAGAAGAAACACGTTCAGACCGAGCAGGGGATGCGAAAAGAATCGGAGATCGAGCTGCGGGACCAGGCGAGGGCCATGTCCGTTAGCGTCAGAGCGCTTGGAAGGAAATACGACGAAGACACCCGTGTGCTGAACATGTGGACGTCGTTGGTGTGCGACCACCCGCTCAACGCCTCGGTGCGCTTTCGTGAACAAGGATTGGTCATGATCTCGGCGTCGCCCTCGAACCCGCAGGGCGCGTCGCTGGTCCAAATCTGCTACCGCTTGTCCCCCGACGTGGATGCCACTTCTCCAGCGAGCCAAGACTGGAATGACAGGACGATCTTTGTGCTGCAGAAGTTGGGCTCCGTCATGCTCAAGAACGTCGTGGACATGGGCAGCATCTTCAGACAAGAAGATGCAAGTAAATAAATCCCTGCAGTTGAAACCTACACGACAATGGATCAACGTACCGAAGGAGCTTCAAGTTGCCCTCTTATTGTACTATTTGTTCCTGGATGCAACAGAGACACATGACAGATCTTGGACTGCAGATTGAGGTGGAGATGAAGCTGTGCAACATGCCGATGGCCATGCTAACCAAAATGCTGCTGCTTGAGTTTTGATCGCTTTTGACACGGAGACGAAAGTGGAAATGCGGGAGTTGTATCATCTTCCCCTGTCTCTGGAGAGCAGTGCCAGCACTTTGCCCTCGACGCTTCTTGGTTGAAGAACCAACCAGCTTGGAGTTTGCCTTTTTCTTTCTGTTCCACACACTCTGTAGACGAGTGCGTCTACCTAGTTACTTGCAACTTTAGTCGTCGATCTATCTCTCACCTCATCCGTAGTTCCGATCGTCAAAGCAGGCGTCGATAAACGCAAAGGCCTCGGTCAGGACCTGGCTATCTTCGGTGACCTGAAAGCTCACGAGCACGGGGAGGGAGAGTAAAGAGCAATAGACAACCTTCACCTTCACATTTCTTGAACGGCATTGATATTGAATCTGCCACGAAAACAAATCGTGGTTGATCGTCGAGAATGCTCTTGTTTTCAGCCTTCGCACCTCCTTTGAGATGGCACGTGGAACGAAGACACGCGGAAGTCGCGATCTGACGCGTTGGAGCGCTAAATAAATCTGGTTCTTGTCCACCTTCAAGCAATCGAGTCCAGGCTGGATCGGGCTTTGAGACCGCAACGCGTAGTATCGCCTCATTATTTGTTTGCTTCGTCAATACGATGGACTAGCAGGTCGCAGGAATGGCAGCTGGGTTCAGCTCTGCCTCAACACATTGCGCCTGGACACTCTGAAAGTTCTTCCACATCCTCGCGCCGAGATTCTGCAGCACGAACTCCTTGGTCGCGTCTGTCGGCATTTCTGACGACGACGTGGGAGAAAACGGCTCGGAGCTGACGTCTGGAGTGAGGCGATAGTAAGACTGAATCGCCGTTCCCCCGTGCGGATTCGAAGGCGACTGCGTCATCAAGATGAACCCTTCCTCCCGGAACCGCATGCCGATGTCCGTCGGGTGCCCGCACACCAGCGTCGAAAACGTGAACGTCAAGCGGTTCTCATCCTCGTACGGCCGAGAGAGCGCCAAGGTGCTCAACGCCACCGCGTTCTGTTGGTCGCGCAGCTCGACCTCCGATTCCTTCTTCGTCCCCATCTCCGTCAAATAGTGCCTCTGTTAAGCACACAGCAGCCACCAAACGTCAGCTCCTCTACCCTCTTTATAGTAAAAAGAAATCCCCCCACGGCACTCACAATCTTGGCGTAGTGGCACGCCTTCATGCTCATCACAGCCTTCTCTGTCTGGTGCAGGTTTAAGCCCGTTGTCATGGCCAATTTCAGCTCCACATACGGCACGCCTGTGACGACGTCTCGCCGCACTTGGACCCCCGTCGATGCGTCCTTGACCAGCACTGTGTCCAGCGACTTAAGCTGTGAGCTCACGTTCAGGTAGAGTCTGCCCAACCTGGCCGACAGCTCTCCGTAAACGGCATCATGCAGGTTAGGTACGAAACCCTCCAATACAGACCCAAAATTGGTCGGCGGCGGCGTCCGAAGGGCTTCCTCGATGTGGACCGCGGCGGCCACGTTGCTCAGCACGTCCTGTACGGCTTGGGCAACTTTGCTCTGCCTGGCCAGCACGGTCTTCAGCTGTCTGTTCCTGCTTTCGCTGTCTTGCCTCAACTGCTTCTCGTAACGGGCCTTATCCATCCAGAGACGCGTTAAGCTCTGCCGCTGCTTCTTGTCCAGTTTTCTCACGTCTAAGACTGCTCGGCGAGGGCTCTGCAGCTCCTGCAGCCGCGACTCCAGCGCCGCTGCCTGGGCGCGCAGAGCCAGCAGCTCCGCGCGCTTCTTCTGCTGACAGCGCCGAGACGCCGCCGCCTTGCGCGTCTTCCGCCGGTCCTCGGGACTCGAAAATCGCGGCTCTGGCTGTGGGGAGCTGCCGCCGTCCTCGCTGCTGGTGCTGGAAGGGCTGGAGGTGGAAGGGGAGGAGCTGGAGGCTGAGCTATCGAAGGTGTCGATGAAGGCCAGCACGTCCGAGAGCGTCGGCTCCAGCTCGTCCAGGGGCAGGAAGCCGCTCATGCTTTTGCCTTGGAAAAGTCGAGAGTGAAGTATTGAACCATCATTCCAGGACTATTTGGTGTAGGATACGTACATTTTGGGAGTCTGCAAACTCCCAGTGACTGAAACGAAGGTTTGGCTTAGTTCATGACTGAAGTGCTTCTTGGTCAGGCTAATAAACCTCCGATCAAAGTTGAGGCAAATGGAGGAGACCGCGGCCCATCTCATGACTCTTTGACCAAGCGTTGGCCTTTATCTTCGACGGGCAAGAAGCGCCAAGTTCCGTTTCAAATATCGACGAACTGCCTCCTCTCGACGAGATTGGAGACTTCATCGATGTTGGTGGAGAAGACACACTTACTACGAACTCAGCTGTGAAAACACGAGCATCTTCCAACGTCAAGCAAGCTGCCCAAGGCCCAACACCACCGCCCAAGAAGAAGAAGAAACGGATGCGAAATGCTTCCTGCTCGTCGACTGTACTCCAACGTCGCGCGATCCAGGCGCTACGCGAGCAAGCCGCCGAGCTGGAAGGATACTTGGATCAGCTGAAAAGATTGGTGGCTGTCGGCCCCCTGGCCAGCACAGTCTCAGTGGCTCTAGGAGTTGATAAGTGCATTGATCCGTATTAGGTGGTGTATCGAGAACGACTCCATGCAAAGCAAACGAACGCACGACTGAAGGAGAACATGAAGCACCAAGAAAACGTTTTCAACACCTTGCGCGACATCACGGGGAAGAGAAATGCTCTTTACGTAAGTATCTCATCGACGCGCGCCGTGAAAACCCTGAAGACTGATCGAAATGTTGTGTTGTGTGTACCAAGACATGGACTTTGTACATCGTATCGAATCCCGTACGACCACAGCTCGACAGCTCGTTCTTCACTCTGGACTATAGAAGTGCCGTGCTGAGCCAGCTCGAGCTGAAGGTTGAAGCCCTTTACCAAGACTTTGGACGAGTGTTTCAACCCGAGCAAGCGCCGATGCTCTGCAGCAGCGTTGAGACAAAGCACAATGAATAGACCCAGTCCAGCACCATCGTCGCAACCACAACGCCACTGGATTGCTCTGCGCTCTGTGGAGCTTTCTTGAACAGGAATCGGTACGTGAAGATGAGGAGGGGGAAACGCCGTCGAGCGGCTCTAACGCTCCAGATCCGCGGCAACACAGCGAACTCGTTGCAGAAGAAAGTTAACTACGCGCTGCAACATCGGGGCTGAGCTCTTCACTTCGACAAGCTGCACTTCCTCCGCAAGTTTGAGGAGAGCGATTGAATCGTTCCCATTTGGTCCGACTGCATGGTGCTGTCGTCGAAGAAGCTGCGGTATCGCACGCTGGGGCACACTGCCATCACTCCGTCCAAGACCAATCCGCTGAATGGGTGCGCTGTGCACACGATGCTCAAGCTTCAGATGTTCCGCAACGAAGACGGCAGTGAGGCGTTGAGGAAGCGCAGTTTCACGTTCTGGGTGCGCTCGGCAGAATGATGCGTAGCTTTTGGCAGAATGAACAGAACGGAGGAGGCATCACGAGCGCCACCAGCTCCGTTTCAGATAACAGTCTAAGCGTCGAGCTACTCGTAATCTACGATCCACATCATCACTTGTACCGACACGAGGAGCGTCGCTAAAGAGCAACCCCGTGTGCTTGGTCATAGCTGATTAAACTTTGTCACCAGTCTCGTCATGGAATTGATGTTCGACGTGAGCTCTTCGCTTTGTCACTACGAATTCGATGAAGATCGATGGGATAACCCTCGACCAAAGTCTTGGAAGTTCCACATTGGAACTCAAAGTTCGCCCCAACATTTCAATCTCAAGGGCTTGCAAAAGGGATTTCCGGTCCCAGAGGATCACCAGCCCAGGATCAAAGCCCAGGCCCGAGTTCTTCTCCTCTTGGGTTCTATCCTATGAGGCAGAGCTCACGTCACCACCCGTAAGGCCACCACGCGTCGTGTCGAGCTGTTTACCACTGACCTGAGGCCCTCTCGATCAAGTAAACAACGTCCGCATGGTCTGATCACGAGGGCCTCACCATCCTACCGACATTCGTCCTGCCAGCTGCTTGATCCCCTCGAATACTGGAGACCTCCTGCCGCTTTGTTGTGAAGAACCGAAGCACAAAGGAACCCACGATGAGCTTCAAAGCGGCCGACGAAGGTGAGATCTTCACGCTGGACGAGGCGCTGGCCTTCATCGACTTCTGCGATACCGAAGCCCAGGACGAGGATGCTCACTCGAGTGCTGCGGTGGCCAACACGAACGAGTCCTTCTCGCTTGAAGGCATTGACGAGCTGTTAGAGGCTGCAGTCGAAGGGCCGACGAATACACCGCCACCCAAGCACAGCGCTGACTCGAGTATGGTGCAGCCGGCGTCACCCGCTCGAAAGAAGAAGCGAGTGCGAAGTGCTGCGAGCTCGTCGACCGTCCTTCAACGACGCAAGAGAGCGGAGCTGCAGACACTACGGGACCAAGCAGCCGAGTTGGAAGCTTGCTTGGCACTCTTGAAGGGGACCGGAGGCCATCAGACTAGTCTGGTGGGTATGAAAAACGCCGAGGGACTCTCGCAATGGCAGCAGCATGCGCTGATGCAGTACGAACAGCGTCAAGAGTCCGAACTAACGAATCGACGGCTCAGGGAGACGCTGGAGAAGCAGTTGAAGATCGCCAACAAGTTGCGCGGCATCCTGCAGAAGCGCAACTTGCTGGAAGTGCGTGATTCCACTCTTGTATTTGTATTGCCCCTTGGGTCTAACTGGTTCTTGTTGTGCTCGTAGGGAATGGAGTTCGTGCGGACGTCGGAGACGCCGTGCTTTGGAGGCTCGCGCTTCACGGTGGGCCACTCGCATCTGATCATGGAGCGGCTGGAAGAGGAGGTGGATGGGGTCTACCGCGACTTCCAGCGGGTCTACTGCCCCAAGCAAGAGTCCACGATCCTCTGCACCTCTCGGACCACGTACGACGAGACGTGGCAGGCCAACGCGATGCAGTTCGTAACGACAACATCGATGGACTGGCCCATGAAAGCTGCGTTCAAGAACGTGTGGACATTTCTCGAGTCCAGCTCGGTACGTGAAAGAATCAATGACACACCACGAGCAGGTGGAAAAAGTGGCTAAACAACTGTATGGCCACAGGATCGTAGCCGCAAGCACAACACGCTAGAGACAATGGTCAAACTGGCCGTCCCGCTCCGCGACAGCACGACGCATTTCCACAAGTTCCACTTCTTGCGCAAGTTCGAGGAGAAGGACCGCATCATTATCATTTGGGCGGACATCCTGCAGATGACGTCCAAGAAGCTCCAATTCCGCACCTTGGCCCACGCCGTCTTCACCCGGTCCGAGTCGGATCCGCGGAACGCCAGCGTCATGCACACCAATCTCAAGCTGTCGATGGACTTGCCCTCAAACAGCGACGACGTCTCTCCCGAGGACATCCAGTACGGCAAAGACGTTGTGCTGGGCGGATACGGCAGACTCATGCGCAAGTTCTGGCAAGGCGAGCAGAATCGCTTGCTCGAGATCACCTCACGCCCTGTAGCCGTGTAACAAACTGCGTGCTCAACATGCAATGTCACTTTATTTTGCGTGAATTCCTCAGCCTCCAAGTGCCGCGTAGAGCTTCCGTCTTCGTAATCTACTTGGTTTATCCACTGACTGACTACCTTAACAGAGGTGGAAGTCACCGTCACATGTGAGATGAGGAACGGGAGCAGTCACCGGTGACAACCATCCCTGGAAACCTTGAACTCCTCTTCCCCGGGCTCGTCCCGCTTGGGATGTTGCGTGGCACGGCCCGCGGGATACACCAAATCAGAGGCATCGCCGGGCTGGAAGCTGCTCAGAGTCCCAGTCCCCCAGCGTCCCAAGTTCCCCTGCCTCGGGGTTCTGCTACAGCATCGCCTGGTGGTATAAGCGTCTCAAGCTGGTCCAGCTGCCAGTCCTTCACATCTTCCGCTTGCTTTCCTGTGCTGGATTCCTGTGGCCACGCAAGGTTTGGGAGCTGAAGACCTGAAGGTGCAACGAGCAGGGTAACGTGGTCTGACTTTGGGGGATCACGTCCCAGCCCCGACTGTGCCTACCGACAAAGCTTACGGGCGCTCGAGCGACAGGCGTGCGTGCGCTAATAACGTGTTGAGTGGGCATTGCTCACTCTTACTCAGAAGTGATTTTACCATGGACGTGTTAGTGGCCGAAGACGACAACCTCGTGTCGCTCGAGGAAGCGCTGGCCTTCATTGACGCCTGCGACGTCACCGAGCAAGACTTTTCCGACGCGTTGGGCATCAGGGCGCTGCTCTGCAGCACCTCGTTTGACCCGCTACAACAGATCACGCCGGCGGAGCTTCTCACCCCCAAAGCTCCAACGCCGAAGCCCAAGAAGCAAGCGCCACCTCGACGGAAATTTGCAGAGAGCTCGAGTCAAAGCGACCAGCCGGCCAAGAAGCGGCGAACTAGAAGCGCCGCAAGCTCCTCCACGAGACTGCAACAACGCAAAAGAGCGGAGATCCAGGCGCTGCGAGAGCAGGCGCAGGAGCTCGAGGCGCAAGTGACTTTACTCAAGAAGAACAAGTTCTTACCTAGAGACAGCGCACTCGAGCTAGACGCCGCGTTCGGTGAAGAAGAAGGCGTTTTGGTGGTCAAGAACTCCAACAAGAAGCTGCCCGTGACGTGGCACGACGTGGCCATCGAGAAGTACACAGAGCGGCTGATCTCCGAGAAGACGAATCGCCGGCTCAAGTCCATCCTGTCCAACCAGGAAAAGGTGAACGACGCGCTCAGTAAACTGCTGCAGAAGCGATCGGTGCTTCATGTAAGTGTTTGGGTTTTGGACTGTAGGTTGTATGTTGTACATGTAGTGAACTAATCCTTCTACTCGGCCTTTTCAGGGCATGGACTATGTGCTCTCGACCGAGCCGGCGCTGCAGAAGTCGCTCTTACCTCCCGAGAACTCGGGGGCTCAGGCACCCGACACGAGCAAGCCGATCTTGGTGGAGCTGGAGAAGCGGGTCCAGCAAATGTACGAGGAGGCCAATTCCAAGTTGAAGACGAACACGCAGCCGCCGGGGATCAGCTGCGATATGCGAATCAAGCACGACGCTCGACGAGGGAAGACGATCGAGTTTGTGACCACTACGCCCATGACGTGCTCGGTGGAGGAAGCAAGCGACATCTTGTGGAAGGAGCTCACGACGTACCGCGAATATCCGGACAAGGAGTACAAATTTGTAAGTTTCTCGCGTCGAAGTTGTGGGTTTGTTTGCTTTTAACTCACCTGTTGCCATTGTTGCGCTTAGGTGCGAGCATCCAAGCCCAACACACAAGAGAAGAACTTCGTCATGAGTCTTCGCAGTCCCGCTGGCATGATCGAATTGAACGGACTGCAGTACTTGCAGAAGTTCGACGAAGCAGACCGGACTGTCTTCATCGTCGCGGAGCGGATGCTTCATCCGAGAAAGGGGCTGCAATTCCACGATGGCTGTTGGATGGCCGTAACGCCGTCCGCTTCGGGTGGTTCACTAGTCGAGATCTACCTCGAGCTCTACATGGGAAGTGACGACGGACTGGAAAGCAGTCCGGAGGAAGTCGCGAACGTCCAGAACGTCGTCATGGGCAGTCTAAGCAACACACTGCGCAAGTTTTTCCAGGCACAGCAGAACTCGCTGATGGAGAAAGCTGGACGCATCATTGTGACTGCTTCACCGAGCGCTATCGTGTAGTCCTAAGAAAAGTCAATCAGCTTCTGTTATTTACATGGTCAGAATCGGCCGCATTGACAGCAGATCCATTGGATCAAGGCGTGCTTGGGTCTTTGACTGGTATATTCCCCTAGGTGTCATGATCTGGTCCCTTTACGATGTGAACGAGTCGATGAAAGCCAAGGTCGCGTCCAGATCGTCGGAGAAAGCGACGATGCCTTCGGTAAGAGGTCTCTGAAGACAGGCAACGGCGTGTGGTCTTGAGTCTGAGAACTACATGAAGACACGACAGATCTCTGTTGGTAAGGCAAAGCTGACGGCACGTGCCGCGATGAGGTAAGCGGGGGCTCTCATCTGTACTACCGTGTACATGTGACGATTTTGATGACCCCTCGAGGAGCTAGAAGGGCAGTTCAAAGAGTACCAGGTGCTAGAGCCACCTGCTGCGTCGCTCTGCCAAAAGGATCTCAGACTGGTGGCCGAGGCAATGGAAGATGACGGCATGCTGGCTTGTCATGGTACGTGTAGTGAATCGCAGCTTGGACGAAGCCGACCACCGCACCAGCAAACTTGAAAGCACTGCCTCCTGAGCGGTGGTATGGATGCCGCGAGCAAAGGACCAGAGCTCCGTGCCGTCGCAGTCCCGTGCAGAACGGATTGGCAAGCGTGATGTTCGTGACACGATCGCGGCCGACCAAGGGATATGATCACTACTAAAAAGCTGGTTTTGGATGGATGCACCGTGCAAGACTCCGCGTCGAAAGGCTTGTCGTAACCTTCTCCAGGGTCAAGATTACAACTGTGCTACAGTAAGGTTTAACGGTATAATGGAGCCCCTGGCCCTGAAGTCTCTCGGGGTCTTGTCTGTGCTTGATTGTTTACGAACCACGCGGGCGCAAGAGCCTTAGAACATGAGCGACAAACAGTTGGGCCCCGTATTTCGCTGGCTCACATCACGATATACTAATCAAGGTCCTTGGTGAACCTCTATCAGTTCTCAATTGTCCAACTTGCCGTGAAGTCTCAAAATCGCGCTGCAATGAGTTTGCTGTTCCCTGAAGACGACGGCATCCTCGAGGAGATGTTCGCTCTCATCGATTCGAGCGACGTAGGAAGCGACAAGGACAGCGACACCGGCGTGACACGAAAGCCTGTGCCAACTGCTCAGAGACCGCGATGTACTGCAAAGTCTGACCCAGCAAAGCCAAAGAAGAAGCGGATTCGGCGCCCGGAGACGTCTTCGACAGCGTTTCAACGGCGAAAGAAGGCGGAGATTATCGCGTTGCGCGAAGAGGCTCAAGTGCTGGAGTCGAGACTGAAAAACCTCAAGCAGAAGAATGACCTGACGTGGGGGGAGGCTTTGCCTGGCGTCGAGCTGGGAAAGGAGAGCAACATGGGCGAAATTTCGTGGGCGCAAGAAGCGGTCAACCAGTATCGTCTTCGAACCGAGGCACAGGAGCTCAACCACACGCTGAAGGGCTTGTGGGCGAACCAGTTCCACATGAACAACAGCATCCGCGCCGTGCTGCAAAGACGATCGGTGCTCGATGTGAGTGCATTGTACACATTTCGGAGCGAAGCTTTCGTTGTGCTGATTGACTCGACGTTGTGTAGGGAATGGCCTTCGTTTTCGACTCTCCCCCCAATACCAAACCGGTCAAGAAAGTACGCGACGTTGATATGTGGCAGCTGGAAGAACTCGTGGACGACCTCTATCTTCAAACCGACGCTGTTGTCCGCCCTGAGAACCCGCTGCACTTGAGCAGCACCGCCAACATCAAGCAGGATGAGCGTCGAGGCAAGATCGCGCAGTTCCACAACACGACGCCACTTGGCTGCTCGATGGAAAAAGCCCGCGACTTCATTTGGAAAGACTTTCAACGGCTTCGAGTACGTCCTTGTGCGGCACTACTGGGGCTTGTGAGCTGCTGTACTGACCTGTATTGCCTTGTACAGACGCCTGGCCAGAAGCCTAATACGCTTGAGAGAGAGTTCACCATGACGATGACGACAAAAGCCGGCGTTCTCCGGTTCGACAGGCTGCACTCGCTTAGCCGATACCTGGAGAAGGACCGCTTCGTCATCGTCTGCAGCGATGTCATGACGCTGTCGTCTTACGGCTTGCGATTCCGTAGCGAAGGCTGGCTGGTTGTCTCGCGCTCCGAGTCCCATCCGAACCAAGCCTGTGCAGCGCGAAACGTTAAGCAGCTCTTCCTGGACGAAGACGTGGGGAGCGGGACGCGCACCAATGGTGCTGGACTGGTCAAGGAAGTCGCGCTGGAGACTTTGATGGCGAATTACCGAGAATACGTCAACAGACAGCAGCAAAGGCTCGTGCAGTTCGCCATTCAAGCAGGTACACAGGAAGCGGCCCCTCAAGGGGACGAAATCGTTGCGTGGACCGTGTAAGTTAGCTATGTTTTATAGCCATCAGCTTTGAATATATTGGAAAACGAGCTTTCAAGCACCAATTTCCAGGCCGGTACATGGACGCAAGCCGCCTCCGTAGGCCCTGCAGTGGAAGATTTGCAGCTTACGACACGTACGCAGCCAAGTTTCGACGTCAGCAACGCGTCTTCATGCACATCCTCGCACAATGCACTCGTGTAGTTGCAAGGAGCACTGAGGATGGTCTCCGTATTCTAAGTTATTGGTAACGCAATCCTCGCTTATGACCATGACGAAGCCAAACGTTTACGACCCATAGCTCACGTCAGAGCCAGGTCTCCCCAGTCACCTCATTTCGCATCAGCGTAGTTAGGCATACAGTGCCCACAAACTTGAACCGATGCGTGTTTCCCTCACTGAAGACGAGGAGAAGGCGATTCTGGATGAGGCTTTTGCCTTGATTGACGCCTGTGACGGATTTACGAGCGAGGCAGGAAGCAGCAGCAGCAGCGAGAGCGTGGGGAGCGAAGATGCACGCAGTCGTAGCCGTCGTACGAAAGCGCATGGCGTGAAGACCACGCCACGGGGGAGCAAGAAGGTATCTTCAGGGAAGAAGAAGCGGATCCGACGGCCGGAAACATCGTCTACTGCGTTCCAGCGTCGCAAGAAAGCCGAGCTCCTGGCCTTGCGAGACGAGGTTGCGGCGCTGGAGGCATGCATGGAGAACCTGAAGCAGAGGCACCGAGAGATGTGGGGGAAACACGTGAAAGCTAGAGGCAACGCGGACAATGCACAACAAGCCAGCCAACCTGAGAGAGCTACTTGGTGTGATCAAGCCGTCAAACAGTACCGCAGACGTCTTGCCTCGGAGAATCGCAACCGGAAGCTGAAGGAGATTCTGAAGATCCAATTCAAGGTGGATCGTGACCTCCAGGCAGTCGTGCAGCGGCGAGACGCTCTTTATGTACGTAGGCGTGGGTTATGAGCGCTTTGTGGTAGTGTGAGTGTGTGGCACTGACTAGGTTTGTTGCTGCCTTTTTCTTTGAAAAGGGAATGGAAGTTGTATACGCTAATGAAGCAGATTCCGACGGTGGACCTGACGACGAAAGTGGAGGAGATACACGAATTAGTAAGGTGTCAAGTGACGACGCCCGCTCCTCCTCTGTCTGTAAAAGCACCGCGTGATAGTTCGCTCGCAAATTGTTTGTCTTGATGTTAAAATGAATAGACTCGGCTTCGCAGAATGCTTTTAATGATCGGTTGGCGTGGTGTATGCACCCTTTGCTGCGATGTCGTCTGCTTCTGCAGCATTAAGGTGGTGTTCGGGTGGACTTGACAAGAGTCGTCTGGCGTTTGCGAACACAAAACGCAGAGATCTGCAAGAGGTACAGTATGGGTCAGCTGAGCCGAAGTATCTGCTTCACGGCGAAAACAAAGAACAGGTATTCCCATGTATTGCGAACCTCGTAGGGCTACCTGTGCACCTGACGATCGAGCATCGAAGATTCAATTGGCAACTACGTTGGAATGTCACGTAAGTGCAAGCCACGACCAGTCATAAACTAGGATAACAAATAAAGATACATTGCTGCCAAGGTAACACAACCCGTGATTCCCAAGGCGTTTGGTCCTGACCTGGAAGTGTCTTTCAACTGGCATTGCCAATTTAGTTTTCGGCCCTGGTAACCGATGTCAACACTGTTGCTGGAACTCTGCAGGATCCAGGTTTAAATGAACCATCACTAATATCGACCCATACTAAAGCATTAACTTTTACTACAAGATTGGAAAGAGCGCTCGCGTGGTGCATACACTGCTTATGGATTCGAAAGCTTCAGATCAATCCGTAGTGGTGGACGTAGCTGCGCTGGAAGTAGTAGAACCTAGCGCGATCTGCAGCCATTTACTTCATGATGACTCGAATTCGTGAATACGACTCCCCAAGTGCAAAATGTATCCCTTCGATGTGTCCTTCATGCACAGCGGATGCCTCGTCTATTAGACTTGCCGCGTGTGGGCTCACGCACAAAAGTTGACAGGAGCACAGGCGAGCCACAATATGCCGCGGACTGTGCTGCCGATCCGGCAATTGGAACGAGCCAAGCTCGATCGTCATGGACCGTGGGAAAATCGAGTGTTAAGCAGAGACCGCCAAACGAGACGTCCACTTCCGAATTCACACCACAGCCACATCGGATCTATGATGGCCTTGCAACTCCAAGATGACGAGATGGCGACCGTGGAAGAAGTGATCGAGTTCATCGAATCCATAGACTGGGACAGCGACCTGTTCACTGGGCACGAGGCGGACGAGAGTGTCTTCATCTTGAAAGGTGATAGCAGCAGCGACGGAAGTACTTCAAATTCGAGTTCCCCGCCGCGCCCAAAGCAACAGCCGAAGCGCAGAAGGATCCGCACGGGATGGAGCTCTTCTACTGGTCTCCAACGACGCAAGCGCGCGGAGCTGGAGTTCCTCCGTGCTCATGTACAGGAGCTCGAGGCGTTCGTGCAGCAGCTGAAGACTCGAGGCCCGCGGTTGAAGGTCCTGGAGCCAGCGGATTGGCGTGAGGTAGCGCTGCAGGAGTTCGTGGAGCGGAAAAAAGCCGAAGAGACCAACCGAATGCTCAAGACAAGTGTCACCAACCAGGTTCTGCTGGGGCAGCGCCTGCAAGCTGTACTGGGGACCGCGACCTGACAGTACGGTACAACTTCATTTTTTTGCCATTTGAATAACGCCCAATCACAACTCAGTGATGGGGTCCACAAAATGTAAAATTCGTGAGTGAAGGTCCCTGACTGCAACACAATCTCATTGATCAATTTGCTGCGGCATGAGCATCCTGGTTACCGACGCGGACGAGTGCGCGACGCTGGAGGCGACGCTGGCCTTCCTGGACGCGTGGGAGGCGCCCACCACGAACAGCAGCAGCACGGACCCACCCTCTAGCACGCCCATAACAACGCCGGCGCGCTGCCTGACGCCGCAGCAGAAGCAGCAGCAAGTTGACCATCGCTCGGACAACACCAGTGCTACGAAGCCCAAGAAACCGAGACGGAAGTATCCCAACAGTTCCTCCACGGTATTACAGCGCCGCAAGAAGGCCGAGATACTGGCGCTGCGGACTCAAGTGGAGCAGTTGGAGCTGCAGCTACAGCAACTTCAGAAGGTTCCCGGAGCAGCTTTGGGCGTTACCGAGAACGCGTTAGCGGCAGTTTCTTCTGGGTCTACAACATGGGCGGAGCAGGCTGCAGCGCAGTATCGTGGACGCCTTCGCGCCGAGAAGACCAACGCCAAGTTGAAGAGAATCATGGCCAATCAAGACAAAGCGAATGACATGCTACGCTCGGTACTGCAGAAGACGGCGGCGCTGGACGGCATGGACTTCGTGCTGCAGGACCCGTGCCGTCCGCTGGGTGACGTGTTCTTCAAGATGGAGCTGCTGGAGCAGCGCGCGGAGGAGATGTACTTGCACGCAGATGCAGTGTACAAGCCGGACGAGCTGGAGTGGCTGGGGCTGCGAGCAAATATGAGGCAGAGTAACGCTCTGGGCAGGGTGCTGGAGATCGTGTCGACGACGCCCATGAGTTGCCCGGTCAAGGCGGCGAGCGAGATGCTGTGGAAGTGGTTCAGTGCGACGAAGGTGCGTTGGGTTGTGGTTACAATGTTCTTGTCGCGTGCTGATGAAGTGCTTTGGGGGTTAATGCAGCCTCTACGGGACCGGCCGAACACGCTGGAGAAGAGCTACACGATATGGCTGGAGAGTCGAATTGGCACGCTGGTAATCAAGAAGCAGAACTTCTTGCGCAGGTATGAAGAGGCCGACCGCGTTGTCCTTGTTTGGACAGACGTCCTGCAGCTGCCCGACTACGGCCTGCAATTCCGCAACCAAGTGTGGATGTTCATCACGCCTTCGCCGGACGCACCAGAAGACGCCTCTGTTTTCCGCACTTTCCAGCAGCTCTTCGTGGACGGAGAGGAAGGGACTCAGCCGTTGCCGAACGCTTCGTTCGCGCAAGAGCCTGCGTTCGAAGAGCTGGCGAAGATGTATCGGAACTTCATTCAGTTGCAGCAGAACATTGCCATGAAAGAGACCCCGAGTGCAATGATGATCCCGGGAACCGCAGTGTAGGTGCCGAGTGCGGATGTCAATGCATTACATGTAGTACGTTGCAGTCCACGTTGGAATCCAACCGGCTTCGAGTCAAACGCTTCCTGGTCTTGTTACATGTACAGCGAAGGCATCGGATGGTGCGGCAGTGACCGCATCATCATGTGCAACAGATGGCGATCGGGAGCGACGTGAGAACTTCAGCCTGCCATTTACGGACTGGCCCCCTGGTGGCGACGGATGAGCTTCTTGCAGGACGAGGCCGCCGCGACGCTGGATGAGGCTCTAGCTTTCATCGACTCGTGGAGCGAAAACGGCAGGAGTGACAGCACCGGAAGCGAGGGGGAGGGGGGCAGCTCACCTGGTAGCAGCCCCGACGCCAGCCCTTCCCCGGTGCTTAAACCTAGCGATCCGAAAGAGAAGGAGAAGAGACGACGAGCGTCCGGCTATTCCATGAAGGTGCAGCGCCGCAAGAAACAAGAGTTGGCGGCGTTACGCGACCAAGCCAAGCTTCTGGAGGCCGAGCTGGGGCGGTGGAAGCAGCTGCAAGGCGCTACTAGTACACAACAAGAAGCCAAAGCGTTTACGTCAGGACAGAAGCAACCTACTACCACGACGGCAACGTATAACTGGCATCGCACAGCGATCGTCCAGCTTCAAGAGCGACAGCGAGCGGAGAAGACGAACCGCAAGCTGCTGGAACTTCTGAAGAAGCAGGCGCGCGTAAACGACGCCGTACGTCGAGTACTGCAGAAGAGCTCGACGATTCCTGTACGTTATCGCGTAGGTTTCCGGAGTGGGGGGGGGGGGGATCATTCTGACGAGCGTGTCGTGTCTACTGTACAGGGCTTGGAGAATATACTAGGGGGTCCTCGTCCTACCGCTCGCCATCCGCTGGCTGGACTGGATCACAGCCACCTGCTGCTTTCACAACTGGAAGGTGCCATCGAAAGCATGCGACTCGACTGTGGATTCATGTCGAAGCCGACCGAGCCGCGGTCAGTTAGCACGACGATGACGATCAAGCAGATGGAGCAGGGCAGCTTGGTCGAGATCACGACAACGACGCCCATGGCGTGCTCGATGCAAGCAGCAAGCGCTTGGCTATGGGAGAATCTGTCGACGCTGCGAGAATACCCAGACAAAGCGTACAATTACGTAAGTTTCGGTAGTTTTTTAGTGCTTTTTGATGATCACGACTGACGATTGATATGTCGTTGTTGCAGCTGCGTCAAAGCAACCCGGACACGGTCGAGAAGAACTACGTGATGACGCTGCGAGGGCATCCATTCTCGCTTCAGGTCAACGGTTTGCAGCTTCTTCGCAAGTACGAAGAACCGGATCGAGTCTTGCTGGTCCGATCCAACCATCTCCTCCTGCCGACCGAGAGTCTCCACTTCCGAAACAACTGCTGGACGTCCGTCACGCCAGCGACCACGAACCCCCACGAGGCGTCAATCGTTCGAACGTGCGTACAGCTCTTCGCAGACTGCAAGGACGGGTTGTCCATTAACCCACGCGACCTTGAGGGTGTCAAGGATCTAGCGCTTGATTCGTTGAGCGGTATGTACCGGAAACACGCGCAAATGATGCAAAACGCGCTGATCGAGGAACGTGGCGGGATAGCAGCAGCAGTTTGAAGACACAGAAGATGGAGCATCCTATTTGGCACTTGAATAAATTCTTGCAAAGTTTCCTGAACATAATTTGAAAAACTACTTTTGGTTTCTACGAAACAAACTAAAAAAACTTCGATATCTCGGCAAAACAAAATATCAAAAGCTTTTCTCACGCTGCCCGCCGATCAAGTTCGGTGAGACTATTGCCGATCCCTGTCGCGAGCTCCAGGATCTGTCGCGGCTGCATTTGCACGCAAAGTGTCCTACACCGATTGATGATGTGTCCATCGCGACTTCATAATCGTTTATCGCATAAACGTTTTTCCAGCGTCATCATGTCGGTCAAGTGGTGGCCAGCGCGGCCCCGCTAATTCGGTAGTTTACAATTCGCTGGATTGAGGTCACGTTAGCGTTTGGCTGCAGAAATGAGCTTTTTGGTGGAGGAAGACGACACGATATCGACGTTGGAGGAGGTGGTGGCCTTCATCGACTCGTGGGATACGCAAAGTACGAGTCCAGGCGGTATCACCAGCAGTGAGAGCGACAATGATAGTTCTTCTCCCTTCAGTCACCAAGACGTGGAGTCTGTGCTGGTTGATTCGCTAGACGGCGTTCTGGAGAAAGCGAGTTTCCTGCCGACGGAGGAGCCGAAGACTGAAAAACCCATGAAGAAGAAGCGGAAAAAAGCGCCGGGGGCATCTACACGACTACAGCGCCGCAAAAAGGCCGAGATTCTGGCACTGCGAGCGCAGAGTCAAGAACTGGAGAGTAGGTTACAGCAGCTCAAGTCGAGTCAGGCCACTGCTATGCTGGCTTTTCCCTCTCAGAAGGGATTAACGCATGTTGCAGCTTCGTCCTGGTTTGGCGTTGCCGGCGCTCAGTTCCTGGAGCGACAGAAGGCGGAGATGACCAACCAGCAACTGCGCGCAGCTCTACTGGACCACGTAAAGATGAGCAAGGCTTTACACGACGTTTTCCAGATCCAGTCCTCACTCGGGGTGAGTACTTGTTGAAAGTCGTCCTCAAAATTTGTTTTTACTAACAATTATTTATTGTGCAACAAAACAGGATTTAGCTGACGTTCTCGAGAAACACCCTTCTCCAACGCCGCCGCTGGCCTTCGACAACTCGTATAAACTCATGAGCGAGCTTGAAAAGATGGTGGAAGGCTTGTATCTCGACTCCGCGGCGGTGTTTCAGCCGAAAGGAGTGCCGTCGACCAGTAATACCTTGCGCATTAAACAAGGGAATGAAGGCGGCAAGATGTTCGAAGTCACCGCCACGAACACGTTGTCGTGCTCGATGGAGGAAGCAGGCGCCATGTTTTGGAGAGACTTCCTCACCATCCGCCAGTACAAGGACAAGTCGTATCGCTTCGTACGTAGTTGTCGTGCTCTTGGATGCGGGTGACACTGCTTGCTGGTAGCTAACTTATGGTTATTCTTTTCGTATCCTAGTCTCGACAGCGCAAGCCGTCCACCGTTGAGAGGAATTTCAACTGGGTATTACCGGGCAAGACCGGCGTGAAAGAGATCAATGGGTTCACGTTCGTGCGCAAGAATGAAGAGCCCAATCGGGTGATCCTAGTCGAGGCCGACCGCCTTCTTCTAGCGACCCAGGGCCTTGAATTTCGAGTTCAACGGTGGACTGTCATCACTCGCGGAGAAGCTGCTCCACAACAAAGTGCAGTTGTTCGCACGTTGGTTCAACTTTACGCTGAGGTTGCCGACGGCTGCTCCGCAAGCCAGCGAGATATCCAAGAGGCAGAAGAGCTGGTGCTAGGGACCTTGAGCCAGAGAATGCACGGGTACTTCGAGAGACAGCAAACAGACTTTGTGCAGGAAGCTGAGCGAGGTCGAAGGATTCCCGCTGCGGTCGTGTAAATGGAATTCGGCATCTTATGTTTTTGGTTCGTTGTGACTTGATGTTGAGACTTGATGAAAGCAACGGATGACTTCCTCCCGTTGGTTCTCCGTCTTTCAAGAGAACCGGTAGACCTTCGTTTTGTCCACAATGCAAGAGTGATTACCTGAATTATGGGGTTCATCATCATGCCCAGTGTGCTCCAACTGCAACAACGTTGGCTCGATTCAGTACAGTGTGCTCCCTTGTGTTTGTCCACGTCCGCGACTTCAGATCGCCGCTATGAACCTTCGCTGTTCCACTGCAACTCGACGCTTTCTGATCTGGCCAACTCTGCTTGCCTTGGAGATAGGCGCTCGGTGGCGATCCTTACTTGTCAATTCCAGCCGAAGAGCTCACAACGAATGAATGAGCTTCTTGCTCACAGAGACGGAGACGACGGCGACGTTGGAGGAGCTTTTTGCCTTCATCGATAGTTCACAAAACGAACGTTCGGAGCGCCGCGAGGTTGGAGACTACAATGCCCAAGTGAACGAGGAACCGTTAACCTCTGCAGCATCAGCTCGAGAAGGAGACCATCGCCAATCGAACTCAGTGCCTACCACGACCGTACTAAAGAAGACACCGAAACGACGGAGGAAAAGAGTCGGCTGGAGCTCATCCACGGGCTTGCAGCGGCGCAAACGGGCAGAGCTTGAGTTCTTGCGACAACATGTTCAGGATCTGGAAGCGTACTTGCAGCAGCTTCAGATGCCGACTGCTCCAAGATTTGATGGCGTAAGGGTGGCGACGCCAGACCGGTGGAAAGAGTTTGCGATGGCTCAGCTTGCAGCTCGACTTCGTTCAGAGGAAAAGAATCGAGCGCTGAAAGCAATTGTGAACACCCAGATACGGATGCATGGAGACTTGGCAATGGCTTCGAGGACACTGGAGTATGTACGAAAGCTTTCGGGACGCCTTCGACGGTCGATGCCTTCGAGCCAAAGCTCTGCCCCTCTTCCTGAGGACAATCTGCGCTTGGTTTTGTCCCACCTATTAGAAGAATTAAGAGTTCGTTCTGTTGCTTGGCTGGAAACGTGTGAAGAAGAAATAAACTAAATAAGTAGAATACGTTGAGCAAAGCACAGATACACAAAACTGGGCTTCAAATTTCGCATCTTCGACGTGACTGTGCGAGCCCAAGTCTAAACGACCCGACTGAAACTGAAGAAGAACAAAAACTAGCGTGAGCCTTCAGGAAGCTCTGGTACGCAGCTCCAACCAGAAATGCTGTAGACTGTGCTCATCATTTTGTGCCAAATAACAACAAGATGAAGATACGGTATTTGGTGGTTGAAGATTTCCTTTGCTGTGTCCCGGAAGTTGTCCAGACGCGCAGCTTTCGACATGACACTGCCAATTCGACATCATAAGCAGTGTGAATTCGTAAACATCCTCAAGTGACAGGCTCCAAAGCCGCTCAGTCTCCATGTGACGTCACGGAGAGGGATCGGTTTTTGTTTCTACTCGTACGTAAGCAGCGGAGCTTACAGATACAAAGAGCATGTTGTGTGGTGGGGGCGGAACGACTCTCCTAACAAAAACGGCACCTTGGCAATCTTCTGCTTCGTCCGCAAGGGCAGATCCGATCCAGGGAGATAAAAACAGAGAGGGAGTGCTTGGAGAAGACACGCGTGAGCAAGGAAAGAGAGCTCGTGTGTTGGAGCTGGTAAAGCGGAAGTGGTGTTACTGGTCGAGAAGCTAGCTCGTCTTCTGTACACTCTACCGATAGCGTAATGGAGGTATGCTGCAGCTTTCGACATCCGTACATCTCGGTGCGCCATGCATTGGCGTTGACGAGCCCAGTGATGAGACGACAATTCAGCCGTGAGGCCCGCGAGTGGATCTCAAATACATAAACGCGTCAATGCCGCGACAAGCAAATCGCTAGTGGTACCAGCACCGCGGATGGTTTTGCCGAAGTGTTGGATCACCGGGTCGAGCACTCATTTGAGAACTTGCACACCATCGAAAACATAGCGGGAATGGAGCTCATGCTGCACGAAGACGAGCAGATGGCGACGCTGGACGAGCTCTTCGCCTTTATTGACTGCTGCGATGATCATGGCTGTAGCAGCGAGTCATGGGCGACCGGCGCCTTGTCGCCGCTCAACCGTACAAACAAAACGCTTCAAGCAGCTCACGGATCCCCTACAAGCGTCGATCAAGCTTTGTCGTCGTCCAAGACCAGCAAACCCAAGCGTCGACGGAAGAGAACCGGCTGGAGCTCCTCCACGGGCCTGCAACGCCGCAAGCGAGCAGAGCTCCTGTTCCTCCGCCAGCACGTGAAGGACTTGGAACTGTACGCAGAAAATCTCAAGAAACGCGTCCGACCCGTGACGGTCAAGGCGAAAGCGCGTTGCGATTGGCAGCAACTGGCAGCATTGGAGTCCCTAGAGCGACGGAAGGCCGAGGAGACCAACCGAGTTCTCAGACGGATCATGGACAACGAGCTGCAGCTTAGCGCCGCACTTCAGCTTGCCCCAGATACTTACGCGCTTGCATTAACGCCACCAAGGACTAAAGCAGCCTCGACGATTTTCATGCACTGCTCACCGTCACCATGACACAGCGTTTCTGCGACGTGGTATACAGACCGTGGTGTATTTTACCTACAAGTGTCAGCATCAACATCTGCACTGCATAATCGCTTTGCATTTCATCCAATCACATGCGGCGTTCCCATATGCCCCCCCCCCCCTTGCACTACTGAATTCCTCGGCGCATGATGAACACGTCGATCCTGGAGCCCGAAGCCGACGACCTGGCCACTGTCGCCGAAGCTCTGGCCTTTATCGACGCCTGCGAGAGCCCCAGCAGCGGCAATGGCAGCACCAGCAGCGATAGCGGAGACTCCCCGCTCCCCGACGTCCGGGACTTGAGTCTGTCAATGGTGCCAGCCTCTCCCGTGCATTCGGACGCTGCAGTGAGAGACGCAGAGCAAACGAAGGCCAAAGGCAAGCGCCGGTCCAGGAACCCGCCGGGGTATTCGACTCGGCTGCTGCACCGTAAAAAGGCGGAGATGCAGCAGTTGAGAGAGCAGGCGAAGCAGCTCGAGGCCAAAGTGGAGCAGCTGAAGCGCACGAGAGCAGCGGGGGTGACAGCCATGGCAGCACATGCGAAGCAGTTGAGGCGTGAGGCGGACGTCAAGTGGATGCAAATGGCCATGCTGGAACTCCAGAGACGGAACAAGGCCGAGTACACGAACCGCAGGCTCAAAGCTCTGCTGGCGAATCAGCTGAAAGTCGACGAGTCGTTGCGAGCCATCGTGATGAAGCGGTCAGTGCTGGAGGTGAGCGATAGGAGCTTATTGTGTGGTAGTTTGCTGCGTAGTTATGCTGACGAGGCACTGGCTGTGAGCAGGGAATGGACTTTGTCTTCCAAAAAGCGCCGACGTCGAGAGGTCCTCTTGCTGCGGTTGACAACAGCAGCGTCATCATGGCGCACCTGGAGAAGAAGGCAGCCGAGATGTACCTGGAGTCGAAGTTTCTCTTTGGCTTCGAGTCAGGGACGCCGCCGATCAGCTGCGAGATGAGGCAGAGGATGGATAACCAGCTCGGGAAGGTGGTGGAGATCGTCTCGAGCGCTCCGTTGGCGTGCTCCATGGAAGCAGCCAGCAGTTCTCTTTGGAAGGAGCTCACTACAATCCGCACGTATCCCGATAAATCCTACCGCTACGTAAGTATCGCCAGAAGATGCAGGCTTTGGGGTGTGGGCGAAACCTCTAACGTCTTTGTGTTTCTGCAGATGCAGGCGAGTAAACCCAACTCGATGGAGAAAAACTTTGACCAGATCATTTACGGCAGCGCTGGAGCCGTGCCGATCAATGGATTGCAGTTCATGCAGAAGTTTGAGGAGCAAGATCGCTCGGTGTTGGCGCGCGTTTACAAGCTGTTGCTTCCTACAGAAGGACTGCATTTGCGAGGCAACGCGTGGACGGTCTTCACGCGGTCAGAGGCCAACCCGACGGACTTTTGTGAAGTTCGCTTCTTCCAGCAGCTTTACGTGGAGGCAGAGCCGGGTTTTTCAGCCCGTGCAGAAGACGTCGCCTACCTCCGAGATGTCGCCTTCGAGACCTGGAGCTTGAAGATGCGTGGGCATACGCAGACGTTGCAGGAACTGCTGATTGAAGCGGCCGCCGAAGCGCCAGGTGGAGCACCGCAATTCCCTATGAAGCCGACTTGTTAGCTCTACCGTAGTTGTCAGTGCGTTAGAAAATTTACATGGAATGACTTATAAAAAATCATTCCATATAAATTTCTAACAAGTTAAAAAACAATTTTGTGTGAACTTCGTGCGTCGCTGTCAGACTCCTTCCAAGCTTCGTGGAGTTGAACGGCTGACTCATTAGAATGGAGAGCATCAGGCTACATGTGAGGCTCTGATGACATGATTTGAAGCTCAACGCCGTGACTAAACCGGAATTTCCATATCAATCATACAGGCATTGGGGGGAAAATGTGGTTCATTTTGGTTACGGGCCAAGGCATTAGGTTCCTTGCTTGGGAAGCAAGGTGCCGAGTGGCAGCCCCAATATATATTGGCCCGTGAACGGAATGAACCACAACCCCCAAGCCAACAACGAGATAGCAAGCATGTGGAGAAGCACTTACTCAGAGAGGCTCGAGTCGTATCGACGGGCTGTTGGTCGTGGTGTCCGAGCCGTTGTCTGGGAGTCACAGCGCGCCCCCGGTATTGAGTATGTCGTGGCAATCGAGTGCGATAACCTTCCGTCCTTACTGACCAAACACGCGGATCTCGTACTTCGAAACTCTGGCACGTACGCTCCACTCGTGGGAGGCGCAGCCTATCGGAGGCAATCTCGGCGATCCGTGGAGAGCAAGTGTGAGTTCGTGTTGGTAGCCTGACGTTGAGTCATGCTCATCATGCCTTGGCTGTACAATCCGGGAGTCGACGCGCGCTCAACCAGCCCAAGTCGATCTTGACGTAGTAGAGATGGAGGCATGGTCTCGTCGGGTAAGCGAGAAGCCCCATGATAAGAAAAATTGAGCGTCCCGGCGAGGGCATGTCGACGATAGCCCCTGTAGCCTTAGCTTGATTCCAGCAGACCGTCGTTCGGTCTCACCGCGCTTGTGTGTGCTGGTGGGCGATGTTCGCCGTGGAAAGCGTGGGCTTGACACTTGGCATATCGAAGACAACTGTGCCGCTCATGTGAACGGTGCCGAGGTGAAGAGGCCGAGG